>JANSVB020000098.1:273448-288528 GCA_025504935.2 Erythroxylum haughtii
ATCGATCTTTAGAGATGCAAAATATTTCTTCCCCCTAGTATGGCGATGGAACGTATGCATCATTTCAAAAGTAATAATACAATTGTCCTGAATGCTTTTACCTGCTACAAAAGCACTCTGGGATTCCGAAATAGCTAAAGGCAGTAAGCTTTTCAATATGTAAGCCATCATTTTAGTAATTATCTTCAAAAGTACATTGCATAAAGCAATAGGAAAAAGATCACCCATTACCTTAGGCTCATATTTTTTTGGAATCAACATAATTTCTGTTTCGTTCAGCTCTCTAGGAAAATTGCCCGAATGAAGATAATCAATACAAGTTTGAGCTACTTCACCACCTATGATATCCCAATATTTCTGATAGAAACCCGGGTTAAAACCATCAAGCCTAGGTAACTTATCTGGCATCATAGAAAACACAACAGCTTTTACTTCTTCTGTAGTATAAGGACGAAGTAGCAATTCATTCTGATCCTCAGTAATCAACCTCGGGATATGTTCTAGAACCGGGCTAACATCACAAACCTAAGATTGAAAAATGTTCGAGAAGTACGAACTAACCACAGATTCCAAATCAGTCTCCTATGTCTGCCAACTTCCATTGTCATCCTGAAGTCGCTCAATCCAATTTTTCTTTTGTCTAACTATAGCAGCATTGTGGAAAAAATGAGTGTTTGAATCACTTTCTTTAAGCCAATATTCCTTCGCTCTCTGTTTCCAGTACACCTCACGTTGACATAGTAACTCAAAGTAGCGATTTTTAGCAGCAGAAAAATTATCCATATCCACCTGAATCCTAGACCCTCTCAACAACATCATGGATCTTGTGCACATTCCGAAGGTCCTTACCCTAGGTCGACAACAATTGACTGCATCGCTGTAGTTTATCTGCAAGTGGTAGTTCCACATTATGATTCCAACAATCAATGATAAGTTCCTGAAAAGAAGGTTCCCTCATCCAATGGTTCTCAAATCTGAATCTGTACACCATAGGCCTAGGCATAAGAAGTAGTATCTGAAGAAATAGAGGCAAGTGATCGGATGAAGAGATAGACAAGACCGACGCACTTACATGTGGAAATAACTGCCACCAAGCTTCTGTTGTCAAAATGCGATCAAGCTTTTCTTCTATAAGCTGGCTCGAATCTCTGCCGTGCTCCCACGTAAATTGATAGCCAGTCATAGGAAAATCATAAAGACCAACGTCTGATATTGCATCTTGAAACCCATGCATAAGAGACAACGGCTGAGGTCTTCCACGTTGCTTTTCATGGACATAAAGAATATCATTAAAGTCACCAAGACATACCCAAGGTTCCACACTATGTGAAGCCAAAACACGTAATAAGTGCCATGAATTTGATCGCCTAGATCGGTTAGGTTCACCATAGAAACCAGTAACCCTCCAAGCACCCACATTAGCAATATCTACCAAAGCATCAATATATCTATCTCATGAACTAATAAGAGAAATAGTATCTGCAGACTTCCAAATTAATGCAAGTCCACCACTGTGGCCTCTACTGTTAACCGAAAAGAAACCATCATAATGCAAGAGGTCTTTTATTTCATTGATTTTTGAAGAACTACAAAAAGTCTCAATAAGAAAAATTAAATTCGGCCTTTTAAGTCTAACAATTTCCTACAAAGAATTTAATCCTCGAGGGTTGCAAGCCCCCAATAGTTCTAGCTTATGCAACTCATTTTTGTCGGCGGGCCTGATTCACAGTACCCATCGTTGGTCCATTTTTTGAACCAGTACCAGAACTTCATCATTGTCCAAAGTACTAGGCTCCTTTGTTTTTTTTGGCTCCTGGCCCATTCTTCTTCTTTTAGGGTCTATAATGGTAACACCTACATCCTCACCCGCCAGATCACCTCCACCTTCCATACCCATCACCTCACCCATTTTCGAATTCCCTGATTCATTGCCAGCAGAATCTGCAACTTCCTTATCCGTTTGGCTCCCATTTGAATTTTGAACTTCACTCATTCCAGACCTACCAATCCCGTTCTGCATGGACTAATCTCCTACCTACATCGTTCCCCCCTCCTTTAGCCACAGTGACCCAAAAGTCATAGGATTCCGACGAGTTGTAGCTCGGATAGACGGTGTAAGTTTCCGGGTAAGAGGACCATTGTTCTTGTTAAGCAGTAATTGGCAAAACTTCTCAGTATGCCCTAAATATGCACATATGAAACAGACACAGGGTAACTTCTCGAACTATAAAGCCACAGTAAACCACTCCCCATTATCCTTCTTTAATCGCATTGATTGACGAATTGGCCTCCTTACATCCTGTCGATACCGCAATTGCATGAACTTCTTTCTTAGCTTATTATAATTCTTTGGATCTGACTCCACAAACTCCCCTAATGCATTGCCAATCTTCTCAGCCACATGCTCTAACATAAATCCAGAACGCAGACCATGTACTTATACCCACAAAAGAACATGAAATAATGGGACCTCAGAAGGATGAGAATAATCGCCCATCCTCTCCAACAGCAGCAGTTGGTTATCAAAGGTCCAAGGGGACATCTCCATTGCCCTACTCACATCCACTTTATGATAGAACTGAAATAAATACGTGCCATCCTCCTCCTCATGAATTGTAACCCCCATGAAAGGCCTCCATAGGGATGCCAAAGTATGTTTCATAGCATTGAAGTTGATATTCTAATCCGAATGAAAGCATCCCACAAAACACATAGAATAATCAATTCCATCTTCCACGATCTCCTTCCCTTCAATCACCACTCCTTCATCCTCCTCGTCTTCAACAGAAAGATTGGCCATGTCAATAGAAATATCGTCAGCCATGATCGAACACAAGATAGGTAACAAAAGACTAAAGGAAACTTGTCAACGATAAGAGAGAGAAACCTCCTCAACGAGAGAGAAAAACCCCTTGTTAACTGCTTAATAATTTTTACAATTACGTTAAAAATATCCTCATAGTCATTGTTCAATTGAGCATAAGAATATTACTTATTAAATTTTGTTTGAAGATTTGTCTTAATATTCTTTCAACTCAATTTAGAAAAGGTAGTAATTGTTCCATTTTCTTTTTTCACTTCTTCGGCTATGATTAAGTGCATCTTTATGACATCATTCTACACTCCATCCTTTGCATTAATTTTTACATAATCATTGAAATCATTCGTATTGGTCAAATCCTCCATCATTAAAAGTAATAAGTGACAATAGAAAAAGTGAGAAAAAGATATTATATTAGACAAAGATTTCGCAAATTAATACATGTAAACAAAATATCGTGGAAAGAAAAGTTGCATGTGGCTGGTTTCATCTTAAATTGTCATAAATATTTTTATAATAGGGTCCTGAATGCAAGATTTTCGTCAGAATTTCTTTAGAAAGTCATGTATATATATTATATATACAAATTTATGCAAAACTCATATAATGGATTCCTTTTTTGATATAGGAGTAACCTTGCAACAATTACTGGTCGGAGAAGCCTCCACTCTCCCTCAAAGGCTTCCTGTATAAAATTATGGCAACGTTAGAACCCAGCGATGGAGACTTGTTCCCTAACCCTCACGACTCGATGAATTACATACACGTGAGTTTATTCTAATGTTATAGATATTTTAATATTTTTTATAAATAACGTGGTTATACTAATTCTATAGTTATTAAAATGAAAACTTTCAATCAAAATTGTATTAAACATGTTTAATTTAATTTTTGAGATGTTTTTTTTAAAATAAATATTTCTGTTTTATTTTAATATTCATATTTTTATGCAACATAAAAATCTGTACACAAATGTAATTAGAGAGCTAAAAGCTCATCCTACCATGGAGTATCGCGTTCAAATTTATGACCAAGTCCTCATCTCATAATTTTGTTTTTGTGCAGTGTCTGGAATTCTCCTGTAGCACCAAGTTCAATTATTAGTCTTCTTTAAATGTAAGAGTCATAAGTTGAACTTTCCACAAGAGTAAGCCGTCTTTAAAGTAACCATGGCAGACAAAATTATAAGCCTACTACTTTGTTAGATCTCATATCCTGAAGAGTGTTTATGCACTTGAATATGCTAAAGAAACAGTCATGCTCTATATAGAGCTGATCAAAAGCCACTAACTCATTGGTCGATGTTTTTGAATGAGAGAATTTTGTTGGAAAAGATAGTTCTCAATTCTCAAATGTGTGGAGCTCATGCTAATCCCTCACAAGTCCATGCTTTTACTCAAACTTGTCCCTTTTGTCAGGATATGTGAAATCGTTAGAATCCTATTCTTTTCGGTAACAGCAAAGTTTAATTACGGTTAGAATGGACTTTCTAATTGAAGCTAAAGTAAGAATAGTCAACCGATTCACTCTGTCCAGTGAGCTTAGACCTATAATTCACTCATTTCCTAAAACCTCTGCAAAGTTTCTTGCAATAAATCTAAAATTTAGTTAAACAACAACTCAGTAGTTCGATTCCCTAATCGTTGTAAATTATAATTACCTAAACTCGAAGATTTTGTTAGTTCCGGACATATAGGGTTTCCAATATATATTCATAGCATCATCAGGTCGTTCATTTCATGGCAGGATAGCTTTCAAGATTCCTAGAAAGTACAAGGTCAGATCAAAAGTCAATACTAAAGGGCGATCCCTGCCAATTTTTAGTAGAACGGAAATTGAAATTATAGTCAACTGTATAGTTTGTTTTACGAGAACTAACAAGCTCATGCTACAGGTGACAAAGCATGTAGGTTCTTTAGCTATTAAAAGAAGAAGATTTTCAGAGACAGTATTGTTTATTGCATTAAATTTTTTTGCAGCAAACTTGACATTGTCTTTGTACCTGATTGTCAAGGATCGGAGGCTGGCTTTCAAACAATTAACAGATACACTTTGTCTTAGCAGCTGCTTGACATAGAGAATCGCTGTTATGTCTTATTACTTCTCATTTTAATAGTCTAAGTGGAATTGACGTATTTAGCCTCCACAAATTTAATTAGTTTATGTGAGTTATATGTATCCTAATATGGACTGTCAAATTCATGCATAAGTTATTAATCTCTATCTTCCTCGTGAGGATCAATCTTTCCATAATTTTGACATGTGCCATTATCTTTTTTCTTTATTTTAATGCTTAATTTTACAACATTAAATTAACAAATAAAAAATTGAACATCTCTACGTGATTATTAGTTCAAAAGAGACAGAGCCAGCACACTAATCAATCAAACATGTAATAGGCAAGGCAACACAATGGGACGGAAACAATTGTTGCAACTTATTGATTATAAACCACAGATAACTAAGTGTTATTTCTGTTTGATTTTTCATCTTTATGAATTTCAAACCAAACAAGAAATCTGGAGATTATGATGCCCCGTCTACATCATTGTCTCGAGTCAATAGATAGTTTATAAAAGCATAAACTCCATAAACTAAACTAAACAAAACAGAATCAAAATTGGAAACCATAAAACCTAAAAACTCAAATGTCAAAAAATTTCATACAGCACAAACGGCACTCAAAACGAGCCAATATCATCATTAGGCTTTGTATTAGGCCAGGTTATGTGTGGGCTCTCCAAGCCCAAGTCCGCTTTAAGATTGATGGCACGGCATTTGATTACTTTTTAATTTAAAATTTAAAAATAATATTATTTTATTGATAATTTTAAGAGTTGAATTAGGTAGAGTAATTATTACTTGAGCTCAAACCTAAATTTAACTTGAAATTAATTTGATAATTTTAGACCCAAAAATCTGAATTTAATTTAAATTAAATTTATTGATAAAAATTGACATCTCCAGCCTCTATTTTCCCATAATCAAACAAAATAAATAAGTATAAATATATAATACCTGGTTAATGGACAGCTGATTAGATAAGACCGCAAGCCGTTGGAACCAGGTGGTAGGAGCAAAACCAAAAAGCTTAGAACAGCCGTGGAAAAATAAAAGATAAAAGAAAACTAATCAAAGAGTTCAGGTGAAAAGTTGCGAGAATAATTTGTTTTTTATAAAATAATATTTAGTAGTATAATAAAAATAAAATACAATACAAATGGTCAAATGGGAATACCAAAGAGCGGATCAGCAGAAAAGTTATCACAAAAACACTACCTTAGCTATTAAGTTGAAAACATTTCAGTATCATTTTAATTATTGAACTGATGTTGATACGCGTGAATTACGCGTCTGATGGCAACGCGTTTCGGATTTTCTAATCTTATTTATTTGCTTTACTTTAATTACTCCCAACAATCTCTCAGTTCTTTGACCTCTCTCCCTCTCTCTCTCTTTATAACCTGTAAACTACGCCCACCGATACAACCCATCCAAAGCCCAGATCTTCAATATTTCTCTTTGTTTCTGTAATTTTGTTTCAAAGATCATTTCCGTGTAGCAAAGGTATGTGTTGCTCCCTTGCGCGCCGCGCGCACACACACTTATGCATGTACCCCTGTGTACGTATATTCGTTTAACTAGTCAAAGTCTGTAATTTTTGGGCAACTCCTCAGATCTAAATCTCTTATTTGCAGGTGTTTCTTCTGATTCATTTTCGTATTGAAAGTGTTTTCTTTGTTAAGTTACATGGTTATTTTGCCATCAGTCTCTGTAATGTGATACTGGAGAAAGGAACTATCATAATCACGCTTCTTATCTTACGATATATTATTTTATCGTAAATATGTTATTGGTTTGTCAGATTTAATATTGGAATATTGGAGATTTGATTTTGTTGGTCTCAACTAAAAAAAAAAAGATCCTTCGATCAACAAATGCTTCTTTTGTTGAAATAACACCAAGATTTGCAACTTGTTTCTGAGATTTGGACATAGATTTAGAACTTTAATCAACTAAGTACTAGTTTCCCTGCTATAATAGTCAGAATGACATTCCTTAGCCATTAATATTAGCCATTAATATGGTTGATCGGCGGCTTACCATATGTTACAAAGTGTAGGCTGAACTTCTGCTTTTCTGAGACAGTATGGGAGGTGGTAAGGACAAGCATGACGAGCAAGACAAGGGCTTGTTCGGGCACGGGCACGGGCACGGATATCCACCCGGTCAGTATCCACCACCCGGTCAGTATCCACCCCCACCTGGAGCGTACCCTCCCCATGGTTATCCTCCTCAGGGATATCCCCCTCAAGGCTACCCTCCTCAGGGATATCCCCCTCAAGGCTACCCTCCAGCTGGTTATCCTGGTGCTTCTGGGTCTCATCATCAAGGTTTACTTATAATGCACAATTGTAACACATTTGATTGCTTCTAAGTTGAAAACTAGCCATATTTACCTCAATTTTGCTGTTCATTACCATCCTTACATTTTCATATGGTATTTATTTGCCTAGAGCACTCATATTTACTCAACTCATCTTTACTCAACTTTTGTGATGTATATTGTTCAAAATTTGAGTAACATGGTTTATTAGTGTTTTCTCATTTCTGCTTCTTACGATAGTTGTTTGCCTAATGCTTAGTTTTTCTTGGCTTTTGAAATTTTGTATTGTATTTTGGTTTCTATTTAAGTAACATGATTCATTAATCTTATCTTTTTACTATTATGCTTGAACTCTGCCTTTGTTCTTGTGGGGTTTTTGATAAATTTGTTTATGAACATGGTTATTCACCGACTGTTTCCACATTTCTTGATATAATTTCAGGCGGTGGACTAGGAGCAGTACTTGCAGGGGGTGCTGCTGCGGCTGCGGCTGCTCTTGGTGCTCATCATGTAGCTCATGGATCCCATGGATATGGAGGATATGGGCATGGCTTTGGAGGGCATGGGCATGGAAAGTTTAAGCATGGTGGCAAGTTTAAGCATCATGGAGGCAAGTTTAAGCATGGAAAGGGTGGTAAGCATGGAATGTTTGGAGGGAAGTTTAAGAAGTGGAAGTGATAAGCATGCATATCCTCTGAGTTTGGCCGAGATCAACTATGCAGTTGAAGACTCCTTTGTTTTATAAATAATCTATACTTTTAACAAATTCGGTTTCTTGCCAAGTTTCCTATTTATCTTACCGTTGTTAATCATAGTCATTAAATGCCTCGTGGCTTCTGGTACATACTTGCACAGAAGTTTGACTCTACCATGTTTCTTCTTCGTTATGAAGTATTATATTATGGACCTTCTCTAGTAGAGTTGGTAGTCAATTTTGCCAATTATGATTTAATGTCGGTTGGTAGAAAATTACTTTTCATCATCTCTATTACCAGTTCTCTTTTCCTTGTTCATTTTCTTGTTAAACACAAGGAGTTATGCTCATTTTGATGAAGAATATAAACTAAAATTCACTTGGATTACAATAATTACCTAACTCATTGTACAAGGACATTGTTACAATGATTATGTAACAAATAAAACCTAATGAAGACGATATTGAAAAGTAGATTACGAGGAAGACAAGCTAATATTATGTAAAGAAAAATTTGATAACATCCAACTCTATCCAAATGGTTTATAATTGTTCAAATATTAAGAAGGATATAACTGGAATCAAGATTCTTTCCAGTTATGCTTTAGATGGTAGCAAATGTGCATGTTTCTTGAAGAGGGTAAGATCTGTTTCATCACCATTCACCAACTTAAATAAGTGTGATGGCAGCTCAAAGTAAAACTAAAGTAATTGCTCAACACAAGTTAAAAGTTGTATAACGAATATATCTAGATTTAATTAGCTATTGGGTAATGCGTATATACGCTTTATAAATATAAAAAAAGAAGACCTGGCCCAATGTTGAGTTGATATGTATCCTCGTTACGTTGTTCTGTATCGATACCTTTATCTTGGTATGGGAGCTTTACTCTGTCCGTCACAGAGGTTTCTCTTTGCAAGAATTTATTCCTTTTACGCCAAGAGTTCCCTTTTACTTTCCTTAGCTTGGACGATCGTTTGCTCAAGATCATAATCCTATCCAATACCAACGTCAATCAGACTGAAACCAGTTGGCTTCTTTAATTCTTTATCTTCAATTACATTCCTCAACTCAGCAGCTTCTTTCCATCTTCCTGAAAAAACATACATGTTTGACAAACAAATGTAGTATCCAACATTTTGAGGATCCAATTCAAAAAGAAGTTCCGCAACTTCTCTTCCCATTTCTATGTCTCCATGATAATTGCAAGCACTAAGCAGCGCACCCCACACACCCGGTTCCGGTGAGGTCTGTAGCTGCTTAATATAGCTAAACGCCTTCTGGAGCTTTCCAGATCGTCCCAGCATATCCACAATATAAACATGATGGTCAGTGACAGGTTCTACTCCGTATTCCTCCAACATACTATCCACATAGCACATGCCTTCTTCCACTAGTCCTGAATGACTGCAAGCTGATAAAAGGCTTACAAAAGTACTTTTGGTTGGTCGAAGTCCAGACTTTAGCATTTCCTGGAAGAGATTAATCGCTTTTCTGCCATTACTGTGGTAACCATATGCAGCTATCATAGAATTCCAAGCAGCCGTTGCCTTTTCTGGGGAGCTTCTGAAAACTTTGATAGCAATATCCAATCTTCCACAGCTACTGTACATCTCCACGAAGGCAGCTGATATGAAGGAGTTATACTGGAATCCATTCCTTAATGTATATCCATGAATTTGTCTTCCATATCTTAGAATTCCAAGCTGAGTGCAAGCTGAGAGAATTCCAACAATGGTGATCTCATTGGGTTTAAGCTCAAGATGAAGAAATTGCTCAAGTGTTTCTCTTCCATTCTTGTTTTGAGATAAAGCTGAGATCAAGCAATTCCATGAACATAAATTGCGGTTGGTGCAAATATTAAACACCAATCTAGCACTCTCAACATCTTGGTATCTTCCATACATAGTAATCAAAGCATTCTGCACTGAAGTATCTAATCCATCAGAAGTTTTAAGAGTAAGTGCATGAATAGCTTTCCCCTTAGAAACCAAGAGAAGGTTTCCACAAGCTGATATGACATTGAAAAAGGTAACAGTGTCTGGTTTTATGCTGCCATTGAGCCTCATTAGATTGAACGTTTCCAAGGCTTTTTGGAATTGAAATATGTTTGTGCACCCTACGATTATCGTATTCCAACAAGCAACATCTGCTGTGGAAATAATCATCTGCAGCAAAGAGAAAGCAGACACCAAGTCCCCACAACAAGCATACATATGCATCAGGGAATTCACTGCAAGAATGTTACTAGAAAAGCCCAATTTTAATTGCCAACTGTGAATTGATTTACCAAACTTCAGTCCTTCATGGGAACTACAGGAAGAAAGAATGGCAAACAAAGTTGACAAATTCAAGTGCAAACAGCTACTAAGCAGTTCCTTAAATAATATTTTAGCTTCTTTATTGTGACCATTTTTGGAATACCCTGAGATCATTGTATTCCATGAGACCAAGTCACTAGTTGGGACAGTACTGAACAAAAGCTCAGCCTTCCCAACACTACTACATTTCATGTACATGTCAATCAGACTGTTTGTCACTGACAAATCCAATGACAAGTGGCGGCGAATTACATATCCATGAACTGATTTCCCTTCTTTCAATAGCATCAATTCAGAACAAAGTGGAATAATGCACACCATAGTAACAGAATCAGGTTTAGGAGATTCAAACAATTGCATTTCGTACAGAGTATCAAATGCTTCCAAAACCATTCCATTTGAAGCGAATCCACTAATTATTGCATTCCATGTGACAACATCCTGATATTGCATACTGTCAAACACAATCTCTGCAGCCGCAACATCTCCAAATTGAGAATATAATGATATTAGAGAATTAGATACTGAAATCTGCAAGCCATTTTCACAACTCACTTTAACTGCCAATCCATGAATGGCTTCACCACAACCTATATCGCTCAAAGACGTAGACGCAGCAATAGCGCTGGACAAACTTGTATGATCAACTCTTTCACCAGAATGAGTCAGTTCCCTAAGATACCACAAGGTCTTCTCTGGATAATCATTATGAAGACATCCAGTCATTACAGAATTCCAAGAAACAATGTCTCTGTGTTCCATCTCTACAAACAGAAGTTCGGAAGAGCTCAAGTCTCTCAATTTGGCATACATGTCTATGAAACCGTTGTAAAG
This sequence comes from Erythroxylum haughtii, assembly GCA_025504935.2. Classification (NCBI taxonomy): domain Eukaryota; kingdom Viridiplantae; phylum Streptophyta; class Magnoliopsida; order Malpighiales; family Erythroxylaceae; genus Erythroxylum; species Erythroxylum haughtii. The sequence goes on from JANSVB020000098.1 coordinate 284,507, forward strand.
TTTATTATCTAAAAACAGCATCGCAGTCTTGAAGCTGAAGCCATGAATAATTCGTCCATTTTGCAAGTTATTTAGGTGGGACAATGCAGATACGACATGTAATAGACTCGTTGAATCGAACCCACTTTGTTCTTCCATCAAATAGACAAAGAAATCAAGGCCCCGTTGAAAACAGTGATTATCAATACACGCAGTAAGCATAGCATTCCAAAAGATTGTGTCTTTCTTGCAAGTTTCGTCAAATAAAGCCAAGGAAGAACCTAAATTTCCAGCTCTAGAGTAATAAGAAAGAAGAGACGTGGCTATTGGCAAGTGAGAAATAGTACCAATCTTGATTGCCAAGGAATGCGCAATCATGACAGCTACTATGTAAGGCCTCGAATCGGAGTAACTAAGGAGTTCAAGAAGCACGTTGATATTGTTCTTGGGACAATATTCTCCTCTTTGAGGCATTTCGTCGAGCGATTGAAGCATTCTTGGGAAAGAAGAAAAGTAAAGACACAAAAAGGCACTAATTCTGGGAAGTAAAAGATGACATGAGCTGGGATTTTTTAGTTTAATGTAATCAAATTGAGAAACTCCAAAGAGAAGTTCAACAAGTGAGTTACGATGATTGTGTTTGATGGGATCATTTTGGAATAGGACGGTTGAGTAGTAGGATATTGTTGGCTTCCGAAAGGTGTTTTTAAGTGTTGGTGTTACTATCCCCCACCCGAGTAACATAGCACTCTATTTTCTTTTCAGCTTTCTACTTTTTTTATGACCCATCAAACAAAACGTCAAAATATTAAATTAGTTTCTAAAGTTTACAATAGAGACTGATTTTCTACCTTTAAAATATTCACTTCTTCCAATCTCCTTCCTAAACCCTCCTTCTCTTCTCAATCTTCTACAGTCCATCCTTCTTTCTCATCCCTTTTTACAACTATTCTTCCCTCTACTTTTGCCATTGCTCCTAAACTTTCTATCCCTATTGTTGGTAACATTGCTAGAGGACCTAGGAAGGCATAGAAACTAAGTCGTGGGAGATAATTATGATTTTTCCTTAATTTTTAGTTTACTTGTAGAGATAGAAGGAAAGTTAATGGTAGCTCCTAATCTAAACATTCTGCAGAAAGGAGCTAGGACATGAGAAGCTACTCTTGTTAGTTTTTTATAAACAAAAGGTCTACTTTTCTAGTGATACAAGCATAGACTTTGAAAAACTTGAAAGGGAGAGGTCTAATGGAAGTAGTGATAATTGAAGAGAATAACTTAATATTTACCTTCTCTTCAAAATCGGAAGCTCAAAAGGTAATTGAAGAAACCTTCTCTCAACTCCCTTTATTTCTTCAAAATTGACAACCGAGCATGAAATTAGAAAAAATCATAATGAAGAACATTCCTCTATGGGTGAATATTCACAACACTCCTTTAGAATATTGGACTACCAAGAGTTTGAGTATGCTAGATAGTTACTTGGGAAAACCAATATGTATAAATGAAATCACTGCGTTGAGGAAAAGGGTAAGATTTGCTCGGTTATGTGTGAATATAGATATTTCTAAGGAAATGAAAGACAACATCCCCATCCTAAGGTTGGCAAATGAGCACTCTCTTAGAGAGGAAAAAGTTATGGTAACATACTAATGGAAATCGTCTCTTAAAGCTCAAGGCAAAGAATAGAAACTTATGAGAAGAGTCTTCACTAAAGGTGACAATTGGGAGGTGATGAGTATGGAAACGTATATTTCAAAAGACAGCAAAGAATGTGAGAAGGCAGAACAAATATATGAAAATCATGAACCGATTCAAGTTAATAATGATTCTCCTATAAATGGGGAGAGCATTCATAAGGAGAATAGCCCAAATTCATACCAGCAGGAAGGATTTCTCCAGAATCCATTAGGTGACCTAAATAAGTCACTAAAGAATAAGGGGGGAGAATGTACTATAAACTAGTGGAATTAATCTAAGCGGAGGAGTTCTTGATCCTAAACAGAATGAACAAAACTTACAGAAGATTGATCACATAATGAAGTTTCTCAAGAGGAGCAATTTGATCAGGTTATCTCTCAGAAAAGTAACAGGAGCAGTAAGAAAGGCTCCAAAGGGAAAAGTAAACTCTTATGACTCTGATTGTATGGAATGTCCGTGGAATAAATAACCCTTCCAAGCTCAATGCGATAAGGGATTTTGTTCTAAAGGAAAAGCCTATAGTTTTTTGTCTTTTAGAAACTAAAATTAGAGAAGTTAATCTAAATAAACTATATTGTTTGGGTGGAAAATGGTAGTTTCTTACAAACCATCGAAGTCATGCCTATGGAAGGATTATTATTGCTTATGATGGTGAATTCTTAGAGGTGAAGGTTCTATAATCCAGTCAGCAGTTTATTTATACTAATCTCTACTTCAAAATGGAAAATTCTTATGCTTTAGCTACATTTGTTTATGGTTTTAGCACTATGTTTCAAAGAACCAAGCTCTGGAATTCTCTACGAAGAATTAAGACTTCGGTTAATGCACCATGGTTAGTTAGTGGTGACTTTAACAACACTTTATTCAGATCAGAAACAGAAGGAAATTGTAACTTACTCAACTATTTTTCTGATATGTTCAATTGTATGTAGGAGGTGGAACATACAGATTTAAAATTTGAAAGCCATAGGTTCCCTTGGTCAAACAAATAAAGCTCTATTTGGCATATCATGAAAAATTTGGATAGGGTAATGGTTAATATGGAATGGCTAAATACTTTCTCAGGAAGCTTAGCAAAATTCCTAAACACTGGAATTTTCGACCATGCTCCTATAAGGATTGATATCTTATTTACTACTATCAGAATCCATCATCCTTTCAGGTTTAATACTTTTTTGGTGTATGTGGAGGGGTTTCAAGAATCAATAATGAAGGGTTTGGAGTGTAAGTTCTATAAGACTAAACAGTACATTTGCCTCCAAAAACTCAAGTCTATTAAACAGGAATTGAAGACCCTTAAATTAAAAAGAGGTCAAAATTTCTCTAAGATGATAGAAATAACTATACATAAACTTTCAGTCATTCAAAAATCATTGGAAAATAATCCCATAGATGGTACTCTTGCTATAGTTAAAAAGGAAGCCCATATAAACTGCTTGCAATTGGTGGATAATCAATGTTCTTTATTGAAGTAGAGAGCCATAGTTAATTGGATAAAGGATGGGGACAAATGCAATAAGTTTTTTTTTAATTCAATGTTAGCTCGAAGGAATGTAAATAGAATCACTTCCATTAAAACTGAAGCTGGTAAGGTTGTGTTTGGACAAGATGGAATTGCTAAGGAAGCAATGAATTTTTACAAAATCCTCCTAGGTTCAGATGTTTCCCCACCAGGATTTGGAGCTAATTTTAGGTAGTTTGTTTCAGCAAGAATTCTTGAACATGTGGCTTCTTTGTTAATTAGACCAGTTACAGATCAGAAAATAGAGAGGGTCATTTTTAATATGAATGGCTCTAAGGCATAGGGACCTGATGGTTTGAATAGGGTCATTTACCAAAAAACTTGGACTAGTGTGGCAGGGTTAGTCAAGGAGTTTGTGCATGAATTTTTACTAAAAGGTTTACTGCTTAAAGAGATTAACAAGACATTCCTCTGTTTGGTCCCTAAAAACTCCAACCCGACCACCTAGAGTGAATTCAGACCTATTTCTTATGCTAATTTCCTATATAAGATCATCGCCAAGATTTAAAAAAAAAGTTAAAGGAGGTTTTACACTTACTTATCAGTGAGAATTAAGGAATTTTTATGAGCAGAAGGGATATTGGGGATAATATTCTTCTAGTGTTGGAGTTTTTGAAAGGGTATAATCGTAGCAAAAGCCCTCAAAATTGTACTATTAAAGTGGACTTTTAGAAAGATTTTAGTTAGTGTGAATTGGAGTTTTTTGCTACAAACCATGGAGGTCATGAAATTTCCCCATTGTTTCAAAAGGTGGATTTAAGAATGCATTACTAATGCTTCCTACAGAATATTTGTAACACCTCATTCCCGAGTGACCCGAACC
>JANSVB020000098.1:307943-323810 GCA_025504935.2 Erythroxylum haughtii
TTTGAGTTTGTTGTATAGACACATGGATCCTGGCTTTCGGGAAGGTCCCGGAACAAAAATTTTTGTTTTCCGCACCGCGAGTATGTGATACTTGCACCAGGATTTTCCTACAATAATACCCTAGAAACAATTTGAACCTCTTTACCACCATTGGTATAAGGCAAAGCTAACATATGAAAAGTATTCAAATTAAAATTATATAGCCTTCCAAAATAAAATCACATATACGTTTTGAAATATAGGTGAATTACAATAGAAGAGTAGGGACCATGGTTCAATGAAAATCACTTGACAAAATGCCCAATTTGGTGGATTTAAAGCTTTAAAAGGAAGGCCTAATTGTAATTAGTTTTGGTTAGCAATTTAGTCCTTTTCTTTAGTTGCATTTTTTTTCCTTTCTATTTATTATTTGTTTCAGTTATTATTAGGTTTAATATACGAGTTCTTATTGATGTAGAACATTTTTATATTTAAACAATTTCCTTAAAATTGGCATATATTAAATTTAAATGCCTTTTTCTAAATGAATGGTTTTTCTTTTAGGATGATAATTTTGAATGCTTTGAATGGTGATTGATGAATGAATGCTTAGATATTCTACTGTTTGACCCTATAAACTCAATATCATTGAAAAAAGAGTTAGAAGAAGAACTACTTGTACGCTTCCTATCTTATTATTATTGATCAAAACGAAATTATAGGTGAAGGAAACTAGAGCTTACCTCTAGTTTATAAAAAGGGACATGATTGAATTTGAAACATTAAAAAGACTTCATATTTGCTTTAAAAGTATCTAGACAAACGATAGACACTTAAGCTAGTTAACTTTCGTATATGACAAGTAAGGAAGCTCTTAATAAAAGTTGAAAGTGACTTCTCTATTAGCCCTCCATATATATAGAGCATAGGGGTGACTAGAATGAACCACCATTAATAGTTGAGATTAAAGGGCCTTTAACTTGCCTACTAAAAAGCTAAAGCCTGAGAACTTAAAGTATAAATTCAATTGAATGATTAGGACTATTTAGCAAATTAAAAATGGGTTATCAATTTATGGTTTAAAAACAATGCATTGATCCATCAGGGGTGGTAAGATTGAATTTTTTATTATATATCTATATATAAATATGAAAAAAATTTCACTTATGTTATATTTATATACATAAGTTAGGGGAAAATGATACACACTAAATATAAATTCAACATTTAAAAAGCTTGTTAGGCCTCTTACATCTAAGTAAGGTGTAAACTAATAGGTTAAAAATCAAACAAGTGCTATAAAGATGATTCAATAAGAATATTTTACTTTATTTAAGACCCAAGGATCTTAGATAAGCATTGATTTCCCCTAATCTTATTTGATCATATAAAATAAGATGGATGATATGAAAAGAAGTATAATTATATCAACATTTAACTACTTAATTTTCCTTACATATAAAGAAATTTCCATGGAGGTAAAAGATTCATTCCATACTTTACTAGTCTATACAATATACCTAAAAACATTTATTGACTTAAGCATAAGAGTGTCCTTGAGAATAACTTCGAGATCTTTAACTTTCTTTTTGTAAGTGTGTTAGCTTATTTCAAACTCAAGGCCCAATGGGGGTTTTTTTTAATACATCAAATTGAAAGGAAAAAAGTGTATTTTAGTTGTTATACATTTAATCTGCAAGCACACAAAGTTAATCATAGACAACTAAATAAAATTTAAGCAATTCCAAATTATCAATCCCACGAAGAACTAGACACTAACTTTATTAATCTTATTTAAGCTAGAAAACTAAATAAAGTAAAGAATTGATTTGAAAATGTAATCTCTAATATAAAGAAAACAAAAGAAACAACTAAGAAGAAAGGTCAATAAGCCAAAAGTTATCTTTGGGATTTACTTATATGGAATTCAAATTTTTATACACAATTAACTATTTAGGTTAAAATAACAACTAATCCAATATATGTATGCTCTCTATTAAGGCATATAGGTATATCTAACTAGATAACAACCATTTATTGATGCATAATTTAATATAATCAAACTTATTAATTATGAGTAATCTACATCGTTATCACTAAAATCTAAGATATTGTCAATCTCTAGCACTGAAGTGTTTTTTCTCCTAACTCTTAAATAAAGAACCTATTGATCCTTTATACAATCTAAATGATTGAATTTATAGTGATTAGACATAAATATAAAATTAAGAACAAAGAGAATAAACTTAATCAAATAATAACCAAATCATGTATTAATAACTGAAAAAATCTATAAAAGATATTTTCCTAACCTTAACTAAAGTTTCTATCCCTAAAGATGCTAAAGACTAAAAAATAAAATAAAGATCAATATAAAGAAAAGTGTAGAGGAAAGATTGAATGATTCAATCCTGCTCTCAATCTTCCTTCAATACTATAAAAATGAAAAACTAAGAAACTCTACAAGAATCTCCCTAAAGTTGGATAGAAGTCTAAAAGAATTTTTTTGAAAAAGTCTCCCAATTCTAGTACAAGTATCTATAAATAGAGTTCTAAAAATAGAGTTCTAAATGACTTGAACGTGAAGAATCGCAAATTCTCATAATTTTCATTCAAAAAATTTTACCTATTGCACATTTAAATTGGTGTTGATCTTATTCTACTTCTTTTTCTATTTTTTGGTCACTATGTAAACAATTTATGAAATGCTTTATAACCAGCACTAATTTTACTCAGTTTTCTCTATAAAATAAGATGATTCTAGCGCCAGTCATGTTTCATATCTAGTGCTAATTTGGTACTATATCTCAGTGGTAGCATAATTAACCTATGCTTTATTAAGAGCTTAGCTAACATGAAGTTTATTATCTTATTTTGGCCTAAACATCCTCAACTGTATAATCACTAACATTATATGTTAGCTTAAAAGGAATATTCCAATTAGGTACACCCATAATAGGAGTCGCAATTAGCTACTTCTTTAATTAATTAAAAGGAACAAGACATTCATTAGTGAATTCAAAAGTAGCATCTTTTGTAAAAATTAATATAAAAGATGTTAAATTTAGAGAAGTGTTGTATAAAACATTAATAGAACCCATCATGTCCTTGCCTGTATGAACTAAAGTCAGAGTGGAAAATTTTCTATAACTTTTACTTTAGCATGATCCACCTTTATCATATGTCTATAAATACTATGTCCCAATATAATATCTTCTTATACCATAAAACAAAATTTTTTCCAAAGCACTAAATTAGTGCCTTAATATTATTGTAACACCTTAATTGATTTCTCCACTATATTAAAAAAAAGTCCTCATACAACGTCAAAGAGTGGTTGGAGCATTACATAATTTAATGGGCTTCCTTTAATAAACAAACATGCTATAAGGGCATATAAATGTCATTTTCTCTTGATCTTCCAATGTAATTAAGATTTGATTATTTCCTTAAGTACCTATTAATGAAATAGTAAAACACACGTCCTATCAATCTTTCTAACATTTGATCAATGAACAATAGAGGAAAGTGATCTTTTTGAATGGCAACATTTAATTTCCTATAATTAATGAACACCCTCCATCCTGTCACATTACTAGCATAAATCAACTCATCCTTCTCATTAGTTACAAGAATCATATCCATTTTATTTGGTATAACCTGCACAAGACTCACCTAATAATTATTAGAGATAAAATATTTGATTCATGTATCTAGAAGCTTAATTACCTCATAATGCATATCTTCTTTCATATTACAAATTAGTTGTCGTTGATTATCCTTGCTAGGCTAATGATTATGTTTTATAAGGATTGCATGGAAGTATAAAGTGTGGACTAATCTTATGAATATTAAAGATAGTCTATGAAATTTTTGTTCCTATGCTCTCTTAAAGTCCTAAGTAACTTATCTTACTACAATTAAAGAAGAAGAAATAATAATGTTAAGAAAGTTTACGTATATAAAATCCTCAATGTTCTGTAAATGCACATATCATAAAGTATAGTAGTTGAGTTTTTGGTCCCATGAGGAATTAACTAAACTAATTAAATCCTAACTTTGTTCAAAGTTATAAAAAATTGTGATTAAAATGAAAATAAAACTAAACAACAAATTAAGCAATTGAGTATGGGTTGATTGAAATTGAAATTCCAAAATTAACATAAGTAAATCAAAATAAAGCACTAACCATTTAACAAATGAGAAATCCCAATAAGACAAGATTAAATAATTATGAGAAGATGAGATTCATTCTATCATCATTTTGCTACCTTGATCAATTTTAATCTAATTTGTATCGATCCTAGAATTCCAAAGGGTTGATTATTCTTTCTCAAGATCTAATCATAATACCCTAATTAATAACCCCTAATTGAATCCAAAATTATAATTTTGCAATTTCTCAATTAACAAAAACAACCTATGTCTTTAATTATTTCTTAAGTTATCTATTAGATAATCGGGTCCTCACAAAATGTAGCGCCCCCTTACCACAGGGTACACACCGGGACACTCGAAGGTCATTCCGGTATATATCCTATGTTAAGGGTGAGCTACGTTCGATCACTACACTCACTTCATATGGAATCATATCATTATTCACTTAAAAATCACAATATTTTCAAAACCAACTTTTTCCTCATTTCATTACATAAAATCGAAAGTCTACATTGTGTATTTTAACCTTTACCACATGTGCATCATTAAAACCTAGTATAAAAGTACTACATGAAAGAGGAAAATATATAAATTCTATCTAAGCCATCCCAAAAATCCCAGCTGGCCGACCTTTGAGCCATGACTTCTCTTGCCAAATCACAATCCATACGACTGGTAGAGCCTCTCGGTAGCTAGAGTCGTCTCTCGGTCCTGAAAAGATAACGTTGTAATTTTGATGAGTTTTGCGAACTCAATGAGGTATCCATCATCAATGGTTCACTCAATTCATGCAACACATCATTTCACATAACAAATATTTCACAAATTTTCACTTTACATCAGTATCACATTTTCACTTAAGCATAGGCAAATTTGACATTTCAATCAATCAAACATATTTAACAAAATGTATATGAAATGTTCATGAGACTCTTTTCCAATTGTTACATTGTTGTGACCGAATGCCTGAACTGTCTCGTATCCATTTTGGATACCAGGCTCATTACTAATTGTCCCTTATTCGATGAAGATACAGGGCTTATTTTACATAGTGAACCTTAGGCTCTTAATGATTGTCTGAGCTCAAGAATCTTTTCACACGTTGAGCTTTAAGCTCTGATCGGTGGCTACTTTGGTCACAACTGCCATTATCTAAGTGGGAATTCATGTATGGAATGCATCTATCACAATCAATCATATGATGAATCACATAGTTATTCACGTTCACATTCAAGCAGCACTTCAATATACACTCCACATTTCACAATCATTAGACCTTCTGTCTGGAAATCAACACAAATCAATTCACATTCATTTATCATTCAAAACATAATTTAAGCAAACAATAATTGAGAGAAACTGTCTAGGTCACTCACAAGCTACTCCTGAAGCTAATGTCTGGAAGTTTCGGCAATGTCTGGAGCTTGACATTCCAGTTGCTCCTCTGTAACAAACAACATACACATCCATCACAATTTGTACAATCATAAGTGTTTAACAATGCACATGTATGAAATGAATTATGTACAATGCATGTTAATGAAAATCCCACTATCATTCCATCTATTTTATCATAAAATCATTCTCATATCAAAACTCATCTAAGTATAAATTATACTTAGGTTTATGCCTCCCTAAAACCATTAAAATATCAATTCCTTTCTCATTGAATCACTTCAAATTTTTCCGAGACATACTTTTAGTCTACTGTTCACGTTCAATTAGAAGATGAAACTGAAGTAATGTGGTAATACTCTCTTCTATAAAAGTGTTCCTCTATGTCTTATGTTTCTATTGACACCAAAATCACTCAATTTGGTTCAGTAATTTGGAAGATATGCCTCAAACATTTTCGGGCTGATTATATTCAAAAATAGTGTACTATGCATAACTTCCATCCAAAAATTAACCATCTTAGAGACTAAATCACAATTCTAATTCTTCATATTATTTGTATCCCTATGTCTCTAGTTTGTTTCAAATCAAATATCATCTCATTTGGATATCTAGAGAAGAAGTTATGGTAAAAAAAAACAGGACTATCTAGTTTGCAAATTCCTCTCGGGTGGTTAGATCAATTGCAAGTCATGGATACTATTGAGGAGAACAGTAACTTGATGTGAGAAATAAACATGAGTCTTGGAATTAACTCATGGGCGTATGAGAGGAAAGTCATAGGGGTGCAGGAGTCACGGGCATGAGAGGAACATGAGTATGTAAGAGTCATGAGTGTGACAGATAAAGACAAAAATTGGGAGAGAGCACAAGTCAGACCCGTCCCACATTTTTCATTCAATATCTCCCAATTCATTTCAGATGGATATGAATTTTGGTGGATAGGTAGAGCAATGTCTTACGAGTCCAATGGTTTAATAACTAAGTCATTTGGAGGTCAGACGAAGAAGATATGATCAGAAGAAGTAAGGTTATTCAGTAAAAGAGAAAATCCCAAATGCACGATCGTGCTCAAGCACGAGGGTGCAAATTTCACTTCATCTCCAAAGTATGCATTTTCGCTATACTGAACAATGGTGCAAATCCATTTTGGACCTCAAAAGTCACCGTCGTGCTTATGCACGATGGTGCAATTCCACTTCTTCTCTACCAACATCTCAACTTCTAACCTCCATAACTTTTGATCTAGAACTCCAAAATTTGTAAAATTTATATCAATGGAAAGTTTAAAGAAAGATCTACAACTTTCATGCAGACCATTTTGTCAAAATCTCAATAGATCAATACAGTAAACTCATGGAAGTTTCAGATCAATCATTCAACTCTCAACTATTCATTCCCAGAAAATTTCCAGACATCCATTTTCCAAACTCCAACACTTCAAATTTTTATTTCTAGTCTTTCTACTCTATTTCATTCAACTCATTCACCATAAGTTCATGCTACCCCTAAATATGCAAAATTTAGTCAAGAACCATTAAAAGCCAAAAATTTATGGTTCATCCTATTCACTCTCTATCACCTTTTCTGCATTTTCAACATTTTTCCATATTCTAAATTTTCCTCTCAACTTTCATTTATACACTCATACCCATCTCAGACCATCATTTTGCGACTACTCTTCAACTCAAAACACCATTTTCCTGATCATCTCTAAAGCTTTCATCTACTCACGTACACACACACACACACGCACACGCACACACACATATATACACAGTGAAGAAACAGAGCTCATCACCTTTTTCATACTTTATTGTCTAAACTAATCCCATACACCATTTCATTTCTATTTCAAACTTCAAAAATCATTTCTACATCACCTGGTCACTAACAATCCATCAAATACTAAATAACACTATATCCATATTTTTCATCCTATTAACACAATGTTCTTGAATATATGAGCAAATCCCATCTTCATGTAAATGACAGTGATTTCATCGAATTTATCTCATAAATCCGCAACTATAAAGGATTTACTCAATACTTGCTGAAATTTCCAAGATCTTCAACTCTCCCGAAGCCCTAACTCCATGCAAATTTACGTATCTCACTAAATAAGTTGACCAGCTTTGGTTCTTTCTTAAGGTAGAAGAAACAAATAGCAAAGTGGAAGATAGTGTGAGATAAGGAAGAACAAGGTTAACTTTCAAAAGGAGTTTGATGAAAAACTCTGTGTAAGGAAGAAATGTGAAGGAGAAAGCTACAAAGAAGATATTTTTAAGACAAGACAAACAGTGTCTTTGTCTTTCAAGGTTAAAAGAAACGTAGCTTTAAAACTTGGCTTGGCAAGTGACATTTGTCACTTGCCCATTTGTCCAATTCCTAAAGCTTTAACTAGGTTCTCACTTAACTTGTTCAATCAAACTCTAAATTTTGCCCCAATTGACCCTAATCTTCTAATGACATTTTCTAAAAAATTCTAAAATCACCAATGAAATTTCTTCAATATTATTAAACTTTTATTTCTACATCCATTCTTCAATTTACTTGCCAAGTGACATTTTTCCTAGTCCAATAATACTCAATATTTTCAGAAATTTTTCCCAAAATTCACCAAAAATTTCTAAATCAATACATATATTCTCTACATCGGTTTTTTTAATACTATAAATTCAAAATTCTCACATAACCACATTTATAACCAATTATGCCCGAATTATTCATGAATGCATATACGACTAGTTTCATGTGTAAAAATTTTCACTATTCATGTGTATAAGTATGACATTATGCTTGAGCATGAAAATTCATTTCTAATCTCTCATTAATCTTTCATGTACTATATTTTAGGGTTCTAACCCTCAATCTGGGAACAGGATGTTGCAAGTAAAGTGGATTTTTAGATATCTTCGGGGTACTTCCATTTTTGTTTATGTTTCGGAACTACTAAGCCTATATTAGTTGGATACACGGATGCTGACATGGCTGGTGATAAAGATTCTCGAAAGTCTACCTCGAGCTATTTGATTACTTTTTCAGGGGAAGCAGTATCTTGGCAGTCAAAGCTACAAAAGTGTGTTGCATTGTCTACCATAAAAGCTAAGTTTATTACTACAATGGAAGCTTGTAAAGAAATGTTATGGATGAAAGATTTTCTCCAGGAACTTGATTTTCATCATGATAAATATGAGTTATTCTGTGATAGTCAGAGTGCTCTTCATCTTGACAAGAACTCTTCCTTTCATTCGCGATCTAAACGTACCAATAAAAGGTATCATTGGATTTAAGATGCATTTGAACAAAGTTTGTTACAACTTGAGAAAATTCATACCGAAGATAATGTCTCAGATATGCTTACAAAAGTTGTTCCAAGAGAAAAGTTTGAATTTTGTCAATCAACTGCAGGGATGACAAGACCTCCCCTATGAACGTGAGGGGGAGAATTGTTGAGATTCCTGCTCAAATGGGAATTAAGTAATATAAAAAAAATAAGAAGAAGCTTAATACAACCTTTGGTTGGAAAGATACATGGTCATAACAAAGGACACATATCTTTCATGGCCACCTCTTGGTCAAACTTGGCCACATGAATTCTTTCTTGTTAAGGAATTTATGGAGGACCATGAATTAAGGCGGCATGCATGGTGAGGCAGTAATTTTCTCTCTATATGTATGTTTGTTGCAATATATTTAGTGTGTGTTTGTCAAGCCACAATTTTCGGTATAAAACTGTGAGGAATATTTTGAGAGGGTTAGCCACAAAATTGTGTTCAATTTTGTGAAGAGTGTGTCACACATAGAATTAGTGTGAACAGTGTTATATTGCCCATTATTTTTAGTAGAAGTTTTTATTCGTGTAGACCCTTTATAAATTCATTATTTTCTCTTTGCTATAATTTTTCTTCCTATCATGTTTGTGCAAAGAGGGAGATTTGCTCTTGTTATTCCGCTACGATATTTAATATTGCTTGTATCTCCCTTCAGGTTCCCTGGGAATATGTCAGGTTAATTACTCATGTTCTTCTAATTCTTGAAACAAGTTTTTCTTTGTGGTGTAGGCAGGATGTGTCGTCAGAACGGAATGCCAGATTCAATATGTTGTTGAGAATCCAAATCAAATTTGCCAATGGATAGGAAAAAACACTAGCAGAAGATGGCTTGTTTTTCCTTCAACGAGACTGAATATTTAACGTCTAATTTTGTAATTCTTTTAGGTGATGAATAGTTCGCAAGCATTTGAGTTTTAGTTAATATTTTTCTATACCATACCTTGTAATAGTATTCAAACTTGTTTCCCACAGCTGAGGTTTTGGGAACATCTAAGATACTTTTCAAATCACAAATGAGAGGACTGAAGCTTTCAGAAACTCTTGGCTCTGGATTATGTTGTAATGGTAATGCAACCTCATATGTTGTCGGATCCCCAGCACCACTGAATGGTTATGGATTGCCCAAAAAACAGTTCTCAAAAGTACCATTTGAAGAACAGGTAGGACCTTCTATCACATCTTCCTACACTTCATCATTAGGTTTCACAATCCAGGTCAATGACTTCATTTCTTTTTCAAGTTCCCTATTGTATGTTGCATGTTTCCTAACAACATAGCTTACCATTTTCCTTTTTGCACAAAGTTTTGTGCTTCCAATATCCTATCCATTGCTACTGTTTAAAGGCATATTCACTTATGGATGGCCAATTAGTTACTAGTTTCTCCACGGTGTAATTGACAACCTGAGAAATGTTATGGGACTTGGATCAACCCAAGCAATTGTTCTCAATGCAATGGGATATGATCAAAGTGATGGCAAAATCGTATTAGATAAAGACACAGAAATAATCCTTTTTACTCCTTCCCATGATCCATTACTGCCACAAAAAGTTGAATTCCAAAAGATCACAAAGAAACTGGGAGGAAAGCTTTTTATATCTAGGTATAGGAGCACTTCAGTTCATCTTTTAGGGGGATGCAACGCATCAATCCATTTTGCAACTGGTGTTTGTAACCATAAAGGTTAGGTCTTTGATCCACAAACTCCTTCCAATGTACACCCGGGACTTTACGTTTGTGATGCCACTTTAATCCTATGCACTGTTGGAATCAATCCATGTCTCACAGTTACTACAGCAGCTGAACATGTAAGTAGACACCTTGTGCAGGAAGCTCTTGAATTCAAGAGAAACAGAGATGGAAAAATGTCAACTATCAACCAAGATTGATGTCTGGTCACTGCTAAAAGTTTAGATATAGACCACAATTTGACTCTTGTAATTAAAGAAACAATTAGGGGTGTGGAAGATAATTAGTTAGCTGTAAATATGTTAATTGTATACATTTAGTTAGTTGTACAGTTAGCTGCAATTAGATAGATGAGCTAGATGAAGTAGCTAAAGCATACTGATGTATATATACGCAACAACTGAATTAATAAAGATTATTCAGTTTTTCCTTCTCTCTTGTGGTTACCAAATTGTACATGATATCAAAAAGCCATTAAGGTTCTTGATTTCAAGCAGAACGAATCTTCAGTGACAAAGGAGATTTTGACGTCGATATTACTACTTTATTGTTGAAAGTTAGCTCAACAATGGCGGATACTCATCCTCGGCATGGCATCATTATCGATGATGATCCATATTTGTTACAACCCTTTGATCATCCATGGATGACGTTGGTGCTTACTCCATTGATTGGATCCAATTATTTTAGCTGGAGCATAGATATCAAAACCTCTCTCGAGGCTAAATGTATCAAGTTCAAAGGTAAATGATTTCTACTGAGCAAGGAAACAGTTCAATTACTCAGTATTTTAGTAAGCTCAACCAATGTTGGGATGAGTTTGACAGGCTCATGCCTCTTTCTACTTGTGGATGCACTGGTTGTTCTTACTATGCAAGAATGACCAAAAATCTTAAGGAAATAGTAGATGCTTCTAAGTTGTTGCAGTTTCTCATGGGATTGAACAAGACCTTTGATAATGTTAGGAGTCAAATCCTAAACTTAGATCTAGCACCTGACATTAACAAAGCATATAGTATGGTATTGAGGGTGGAGAGTCAAAGGGAAGTGAATCTAACTTTCTCTACTAAAAGTCCAGATATTGCCTTGCTTGCTAAGGCTTACGGTTCCAAAGGAGGAGATGATAAAGCTAGCAGCAAGAAGAAGGATTATGGGAAGAAATCGGATAAATAGTATGACCACTGTCATAGTGTGGGACACACAAAGGACACTTGTTTCAAGCTTCATGGGTACCCTGAATGGTATGAAGAGTTGAGGAAGAAGAGAGGAATAGGATTTAAGAAAGCAAGTTGTTGAAATTGGTGATACACCCTTTGATGCCCAAACTATTTCCAAAGGTAGAGATCTTGGGCATTTGATGATGCAAATGTAGATCATGCAATAGGAACTGGCTAAGTTTGTGAAAAGGAAAATGTCAGCAACTCGAGAAGCAGGAAGAGAGTTTTCAAACTTTGCTTTTGCAGGTAATGTTGTTTCTACATACACAGCACTACATGCATTATGCATATCTGGTAGCAATATTTGGATAATCTATACAGGGGCATCTAACCATATGTGTTATGATGTGCCCTCATGAAACATAGGAGACAACTTAAGCATAATGTGTCAGTTCAGTTGCCTGATTCTAGTACTAAGATAGCTACTCATGCCAACCGTGTAGTTTTAAACCCCAAACTAGTTCTTGAACATGTCTTATACCTACCCAGATTCAAATTCAACTTGTTATCAGTATAAAAACTTGCCAATAGTGCTGATACTTACTTCACTTTCTTTCCTTCACATTGTATAATACAGGACCTGAGGAGTAATAGCATCATTGTTGTGGGAGCCGAAGTGGGAACCTTGTATATACTTACATCCAACTCTTTTGATTCTTTTGTAATCAATAGCTAAGTGAAAACTTGTGTAAATACTACACCTGTGAGTAGAGTTGAAAGTAATCTTTTCTCGAAACTTGTATTTTCCAATTCTTGTATTTCCCATTCCCAAATAAGTGCAAATACTAAACTTTGGCATTCACGGCTTGGGCATGCTTCATTAAAGATGTCAAAACACATTGGTTTTCTTGATGTTGAAGAGTTGAATGATCCTTATGACACATGTCACTTGGCAAAGTAGCAACGATTGCCTTTTTCAACGGGTGATGGTAGTGTAAAACAAGCAGTGGAGCTATTACATGTTGATATATGGGGACTATACAAATAGGCAAGTTTCAATTGTTACCATTATGTTTTAACTATTGTTGATGACTTTAGCAGGGAAACTTGGACTATTTTGTTGAAATACAAGTGTCAAGAACCTGAAGCATTAGAAGCTTTTGTCACTATGGTGGAGAAACAATTTGATACTAAAGTCAAGAAGGTATGATCAGACAATGGGACAGAGTTTGTTAATTAGACTTGTGATGTTTTCTTTGCTGAAAAGGGTATAATTCATCAAAGAACATGCTCGTATACTCCACAATAGAATGGAGTGGTGGAGCAAAAGCATAAGCATCTGTAGCAAGTTGCTAGAGCACTATTGTTTCAAGCAAAAATGCCTAAATGGTTTTAGGGAGAAGCAATCTTAACTGCTGCATATATCATTAAGAGATTACCAATTGTTGTTCTTAGATGGAAGACTCCTTTTAAGATGTTGTATAACAAAGCACCAGATTATGAGAGATTGAAGACTTTCGACTATCTGTGTTATGTTACAAACACTACTTCAAAGAAATATAAACATGAGGCAAGAGCGTAGAAGTGTGTAATGGTGGGATATGCTACAGGATAGAAGGCATATAGAGTGTATGACTTGGAAAATCATATGATGAAGCTCAAGGGATATGGTCTTTTATGAGAAGATATTTCCTTTTGTTTAAACATAACAAAGTAAATATAATGCTACTGATGTTTTAAATCCAGTTTTGAGTTTGCAAGATGCTGATCATGTCAACTTAGAGATGAATCAATCTGCTGAGATTATTGATAGTGCAGAGGAAGATGAGGATAGACATGTTCATGAAGTTTCAGCTGATTTGGCATAAGAACATGCAGAACATGAACCAAAGATAACTGAAGAAATAGTAAAACCTGAACAACAACTCAGAATGAGTTCAAACCAAAGGAGATTGTTGGACCACATTTCTGAAGTCCAACATCGGACATGAAAGCGCGGTGCTTGGTGCGTGAGGTGAAAGATTTGAAACATTTAATTTAAAAAAAGAAGGAAAAATAAACAATTTTTCTTCTAAATGATTCAATGCAAAGGAATTGTCTTCCAAAAGTACATCTTGAAAAATACACAATCAAAATAAATTGGAGTGATGCCATAACCCTTGACTTACTCAGTCTCTTTCTCGTCACCTGAATGGGGAGGTTAAAAGGGTTGGGGCCCAACATTTACTCAAGGCTTTACATAGCCGACTCACTTAACCTTTGACACTATCCCCCGTGAAAGTAAATCACTCCTAATAATACGATCAACTCGTGCTAATTTGAATAGAGGATTTTCACATCAATGTTTGATAATAAAGATGAAAATAAAACAACTCAAATGATTGAATCAAAAAAGATATAAATAAAGAAAGCATTTGAGATAAAAACAACACCCCAAAATTTGCATCTTCATCAATGAAAGTATGGGAAGTTGTTTACTAAGAAATTTGATGTGAACCTTTGATATTGTTACTGAAGCATCCCACATACAACATCTACAAAATTCATCAAATAAACAAATGTTTCATCATCGAAACGTTACAAACAATAAAGCTGCAACCACTCAAAATCTGCTAGATGTTTTTCCACACAAAAACAATAATTGGACAGTTTAGAAAAATCACACAACTCATGGAGCAAATCAATTGCCAAATCTAGATAAGATCCTTGAAAATCAACTGTCAAAGATAACATAAAGTTTTTGAAAATACAATAGCCAAGTCACCATTTACTGGTCGTTTTTCCCACACAAAACAATCTTTCAACAGTCCAGAAATTTACGTTATTGCACATGGAATGCAGTTGCCAAAGATGGAACAAATCGACGAAAAATCCAGTTGCCTTAGATAGATAGAACTACTAAAAAAGTTGTTAAAAAAGTCCTAAAATCACCAAAAATTTACACATTATCTTTATCAAGATATGGTGATTTTATCCCACTTAAATCATAGGATTTTATCCTATGCAATCTTATCTTCAAAGAATCTCATCTAAGGTAGAATACTCATCAATTTTTCACAAATAACTAACTATGTTCAATTGAAAATAATGCTTTAATCAAGATATCTTAGCATATATATTTTAATAGTTATATTATTAAAATATTCTATCACTAAAATTTATTTTAAACTTTATTCATAAATAGTATCTTTATTAATTAATATTTAATCTTTTCATTCCAAAAATCTTCAATTTACATCTTTTAATATAAACCTTAATTAAAATTTATCAATTAGATATAATTTGTATTAAATTAAAAAGAAATTATTATAAGATATAAGAACATTATGCATTACATCTACTTCAGCTCCTTATTGCCTTTTCGACTTGGAAACGACATCAATAATTTTGCTGCTTGTACTGGAGTGTCATATGTAGCTTGTAATGAGAATCTTAAAGATCTTTAAATTAACGTGTCTTTGCACTGAATCTTGGGACATGATCCTTTATCCCATTTCCCCTTCCCCAACCATGTCCCATTTCATCTCAACCATCCATTTATGTGAGTTTCACAAAAATGAATGGTTGAGATAAAACAGGACAGGGTTGAGATAGAAAAAATGGGACAAAAGATCTGAGGGGCTGAATCTTAGCTTCCTGACTTCTTTGTGTGGCCTTTAATATTGTGATTATATTAGAATCCATTATTATAATTTATGGCAATTATGACTTAATTGTATTTACATCATCTACGATAATCTACATATAAGTACAATTATTATTTTATTTGGACAATTCTAATTATATAATTTATTAATAATCTAATTATTTTTTTTGTGCTTGTTACCTAATTATGCATTTTGTCTGAAAATGTGTAATTTGCAATCATTCTAAGATGAATTACTTATAATTATGGGATTCATCTATTTTTTAAAAATATTAATTTAATTTTAGTTTCAAAATATTAGTATAGTTTAAGGAGTGCTTGGTTAATAAGTTTGAGAAGAAAAGAATGAGTAAAGTTTGAAAAACATCAGATTGGTAATACATTATCATTGGAAGAACAATATTTTTATATTCGAGTTTGGGGCATTACTAATTTCAATTCAATAACATATCATAGAACTCCACCAGATTCATTTCTACTGTTTAGTTCCATTTGCCAATTTATATAC
>JANSVB020000098.1:323910-334179 GCA_025504935.2 Erythroxylum haughtii
ATTTATGTGCATATATGCTAACATGATGCATGAGCAAGAAAATGCATTGTCTTAATTTCTCTTTGAGCTCGCATGTAATGAAATTTTGGGTAATAACCCTTAATATGGGGACGGGATGTTACACTACCTGGAAATCAAAACAAATCAATTCACATTCATTTTTCATTCAAAATATAATTTAAACAAACAATAATTGAGAGAAACCGTCTAGGTTACTCACCAGCTGCTCCCGAAGCTAATGCCTAGAAATTCTGGCAATGTCTGGTGGTTGACGTTCCAGTTGCTCCTCTATATCAATCAACATACATATATATCACAATTTGCACAAGTATAAATGTTTAATAATGCACATGTATGAAATGAAATAGGTACAACGCATGTTCGTGACAATCCCAGGTATATTACCATCAATTTCATCACAAATTCTCATATCGAAACTCATCTAAGTGTAATTTATAATTAGGTTTATGCCTCACTAACACCATTAAAATCTCAATTCCTTTATCATTGAATCACTTTGGATTTTTCCAAGACACAATTTCGAGTCTACTGTTCACGTTCTATCAAAAGGTGAAACTAAAGTACTTTGTCATACTCTCTTCTATAAAAGTGTTCCTCTACGTCTTATGTTTCTATTGACACCAAAATCACTCAATTTGGTTCAATAATTTGGAAGATGTACCTCAAACATTTTCGGGCTGTTCATATTCAAAAACAATGTACTATACATAACTTCCATCAAAAAATTAACCATCTTAGAGACTAAATAACAATTTGATTTCTTATATGATTTGTAGCCCTATGTCTCTAGTTTGTGGAAAATCAAGGATCATCTCATTTGGATATCTATAGAAGAAGTTATTATCAAAAGAAACAGGACTGTCTAGTTTGCAAATTCCTCTCGGGTGGTTAGATCAATTGCAAGTCATGGCTACTATTAAGGAAAAAAGTAACTTGATGTGACAAATAAACATAAATCTTGCAATTAACTCATGGGCATGAGAGAGAAAAGTCACAGGGGTGCAGGAGTCATGGGCATGATAGGAACATGAGTTGGCAAAAGTCATGGGTGTGACGGATAAAGACAAAAATTGGGTGAGAGCACAAGTCAGACCCGTCCTACGTTAATCATTCAATCACTCTCAATTCATTTGATATGGCTATAAGTTTTGGTGAAGAGGTAGAGCAATATCTTACGATTCTAATGGTTGAAGAACCAAGGCATTTGGAGGTCGGACGAAGAAGATATTTTCAAAAGAAGCAAGACTGTTCATTAAAAGAGAAAATCCCAAATGCATGATCGTGCCCAAGCATGAGGATGAAAATTTCACTTCATCTCTAAAGTTACCGTCATGCTTATGCACGATGGTGCATTTTCACTATACTCAATAAGCATGATGGTGCAAATCTATTTTGAACCTCAAAAGTCACCGTCGTGGACAACGATGCAATTTCACTTCTTCTCCACCGACATCTCAACTTCTAACCTCCATAACTGTTGATCCAGAACTCCAAAATTCACACACTTTATATCAATGGAGAAAGATCAACAACTTTTATGCAGATATTTTGTCAAAATCTCCCTACATAAATACAGGAAACTCATGTACGTTTTAGATCAAAAATTCAACTCTCATCTATTCATTCCCAGAAAATTTCCTAACTTCCATTTTCTAAATTCCAACAATTCAAATTTTTATTTCTAGTCTTTCTACTCCATTTCATTAACCTCATTCACCATAAGCTCATACTACCCCTAAATATGTAAAATTTAGTCAAGAACCATCAAAAGCTAAAAATTTATGGTTCATCCTATTCATGCTCTATCACCTTTTCTGCATTTTTAACATTTTTCAATATTCTAAAATTTCCTCTCAGCTTTCGTTTATGCACTCATGCCCATCTCAGACCATCATTTTGTGATTACTCTTTAACTCAAAAACTATTTTCCCGATCATCTCTAAAGCTTTCAATTAATCACGTATACACATGCATACATACATATATATATACATGCATATCTATATCTATATATATATATATACACACAATGAATAAATAGAGCACATCACCTTTTTTATACTTTAATTTCCTACACTCATCCTATACACCATTTTATTGCTCTTTCTAACTCCAAAATCATTTTTACATCACCTAATCACTAACAATCCATCAAATACTAAATTAACACTATAACCAAATTTTTCATCCCAACGACACAGTATACATGGATATGTACATGTAAATGCCATTTTCCATGAAGATGACAGTAATTCATCAAATTTATTTTATAAATCCCCAACTCTAAAGGATATATTCACTACTTATTTGTTGAAAGCTCCAAAATCTTCAATTATCTTCAAGCCCTAAACTCCATGCAAAATCATGCATTCCACTGTATAATATGGCCAGCTTCTGGTTTTTTCTTAGGGTAGAAATGAATAATAGCAAGGTGGGATTTTTATAGAAAAAGGAAAGGCAAAGTTAACTCTCGGAAGGAGTTTAATGGAAAACTCTATGTATTGGCAGAACTTGAAGAAGGTGACTACAAAGAAGGAAACAAAGACATATTACTAGGCTTTTTAACTCTCAGAGAACCCCACTTACTTCGAACAAATTACCAAAACCACTTAACTAAGTTAGTGACACTTGTCACTTTTATAAGGTCTAAGCCCAAACTAAGTCCCTTTGGAACCAATTCATTTAACTCTCATAATTCTCCTCTTTACAATCCAAATACCTCCAAATATCATTAATTCTTATCCTTATTTTCCATAATACTCTATAAATTCCGAAAATCAACACCAAAGTTCAAAAATATTACAAATCAACTAATCAATAAAATCCCAATATGGAAAATTTCCGAATTCTCAAAAATAACTCAACTTAGTCTAATTATACCCGAAACTATCCATGAATGCATGTACAATTATTTTCATGTGCAATAATTTCACTATTCATGTGTGTGTGTATGACATGTTATGCATGAGCATGCAAAAATGCATTTCTAAGCTCTCATTGATCACTCATATTTACTATTCTAATCTTCTCGCAGGTAGTGGGATGTTACAGTTTTAGTGAGGTATAAACCTAAGTATGAACTATATTTAGATGAGTCTTGATGTGGGATTGATTTTGTTATGACACTAATGGATAAATACCCGAGATTCTCGTTGTGTATGCATTTGACATTACACATTTGCATATGTTTAAAATCGATGTTTATGTGATTGTGCAATTTTTAATGAGTGTCCAACGTGAGTATTGCATAATTGTGATGTCCAGGTTAAACATTCGCATTCAGACGTTTCCAGATCATGGAAGCTATTGCTAATATGAAGTGTATTGTGACTAGACCGAGATAGTATTACTTTATTTTTTGTTTTGTTTAAGTTAAGAATTGAATGATTATGCAATGTGAATGTGTTGGTTCCGGACAATATATGTCCAAGGAG
Source organism: Erythroxylum haughtii (assembly GCA_025504935.2). Classification (NCBI taxonomy): domain Eukaryota; kingdom Viridiplantae; phylum Streptophyta; class Magnoliopsida; order Malpighiales; family Erythroxylaceae; genus Erythroxylum; species Erythroxylum haughtii. Next base: position 327,366 of record JANSVB020000098.1, read on the forward strand.
TTTGATAAATGTGAGAACATTAAAGAGTTCCTTGTATGTGAATTGGATTGAAATAAGTGTATATAATTTGATTGTTAAATGCCAGACCATGGTCCAATGATAAACGTGTTCAGGATGTACATTTGCATATGAAAGAAAATATGATTCTCAACTTTAATGTTGAATGTCGGACTAAAGTCGGATGATATGTGAATGTGATTGAATGAGATATGCAAATGTGATTGATGCATTCCATTTCATCAATGTATGAAAGATAATGACAGTTGTGACAAGAATAGCCACTGAAAAAAAGCTTAAAAATCAGATTGTGAAAAAGATCCTCGAGCTTAGAAAGTGAATAAGAGCCAAAGGCTCACTATGTAAAATGAGCCCGGTATCTCCAACAGATATGGGACAGTTATCAATGAGCCTAGTATCCACAATGGATACAGGATAGCTATCAATGAGCTCAATATCCACAATGGATATAGGATAGCTAGGCACTTGATCATAACAAAATAACAAATAGAAAGTGAGTCTCATATGCACTGCATATGTATGATATGAATGATTATAATGTGTTGAATGTAAAATGTGAAACGATGGATCAAGTGTATGTGATTTAATATGATTATCAAATAAATGATGTGAATTGTGTGTTATGTGACCGAGTGAGCCATCGATAATGGTCACTCACTGAGTTCGCAAAACTCACCCAAAATTTGAAACTAATTTTCAAGCTCAGAAGAGTTACCCCACTACACAAATGGGAGTATAGCCACTGCATTCAAGTAAGAGGTAGAGGTCGGGATTAATTGGTGTCTGCATTTATACTTTCTTATTTATGTATTCTACAACTTTGGTATAATGTGTATTTGAATATGTTTCTGCATGTAATAACTTTCCATATTCGAAAGGTTTGCAAATGAGAATGAACTGGGGTGCAGTGTTAACAAATATGATTTTTATGTTATGAAAGAAAAGATTGGGCCCGATTTTGATTACTGATTTCTACATATGCTTATATTGTTTAAAAACATTTGTAATGAGTTTTGAATATTTGACAGTTCTAACATGCCACTCTCGTGGAGAACGGACCTGGACATCATTCAAGATGTCAAGTAAGTGTCTCGACAGACTAGGGTGCTACATCATATATCCCATCATCCTAATGTCTTCACATCTCTCTTTATATCCCATCATCCTAATGTCTTCACATCTCTCTTTCAACTATTGATATAAGACTAACAGTATGCTCTGCAAATCATGGTTTTCCCTTAGGTTATGTTTAATTAAGATATGATCGTTAATTAAACCTAGCTATTGAATAACCTAGGATACAATATCTATATTCAATTTAGTAGCTACACTATGAAGTGAAAAACGATCAATATAGGCTATAACCTCATAAGTTCAAGTTATCTAACAAAAGTTATATTATTCCTAATGATTCAAGATTAATGTAACTATTATAGATTATGTTCAACATTGTTACAATAGGCTCAAAATAAAACAATCTAAATAACGTATTAAAACCACCTATAGAAAATCCGATTCATTCAACACAAACAATAATAACAATTCAAAAATAGTATCGACATTAACAAGTTGAGATAGCTTAACCATGTCTTGGGATCGATATCACCGTTGAACCAACATTAAGACGTCTAGCCCTTCAGCTTTTCTAAAGGTATCTATACATCAGCTAAGAACACCTTTATTTCTATGGAAAACCAAAGAGAAATAATCAAGAAGCAACTGTTGTTTAGTTTTTCTCCAGCCCTTATACACTTTGAAATTGAAAAGGCCTAAATGAAGGAGTTGTTGTCTCGCTTTTCTTAACCAATTGCTACGCACTTTTATTCACTCTCAGTTCTTCCCTCCTTGGTACTGACACTTGCCTCTATTATATTTGAAAGGAACATTGAAACAAAAAATGAGGCAGCTAGGTTTTCAATGAGATGAATGGAAAGGTAAGAAGAGAGACTACCCCAATTAGTAAATCAGTCTTTCGAAGAATAATACTGCCATCCAAAATTTTTATTCTGCAGTTGTCCACTCTTTGTTTTATTCCCAAATGCAACAGGCTTTTCTTAAAAGCAAGAGTGGTGGAGATAGCCACCAAAATAAAGAAAGTCTCAATAAATCAAGTAAGTCTAAATTTAAGAAATCCAAAGGTGATAAAAGCAAGTCTATTCTTAAATGTTCCTTTTGTGAGGGATCACATAAGACAAGAGATTGCTAGAATAGAGCAAAACTCATCGCTTTACTAGAGGAAAGGAAGGTGCAAGAGAAACAAAGAGAGGAGGGAAACATGGATTCTTTAAATATCCTTACTGCCATTAAAGTAAAGGTTAAAGTGCCTAAAATCTAGAAAAAGGGATCATTATATGATGCAGTGAAGGTTTCAAGGCCAAATAATGAAAGCATTAGTAGTTACTAGAGCTTCCAACAACTTCATACAATTAGAAGAAGCAAATCAGTTGAGCATAAATTATAGCAAGGAGCAAGAGTGGCTCAAAGCCATAAACTTATAGCCAAAAGCTACTTTTGGAATTGCTAGGAATGTCAAAATATGTCTTGGAGAATGGTGTGGTATAATAGATTTCTGTAGTTCATACACATGATTATCTTATAGTGTTTGGAACAGAATTTATAGACCACATTAAGGTGTATATATTCCTTTTGTTAATACCATGTATATTTTGGAGATAGAAAATACATTTACGATACCTTTATCATGTGAAGGAAGTTCATTTGTAACACCCCATGTTAGGGGTTAGAAAAATTGAGGAATTTTAGTGTACTATATGCTTTGTATAATTAAGTATTCACTGATATGTACTTGTGAATTTTTAGACTCATACAAAATATTTATGCATGCATTCATGATATTTTTTGTAAAACAGATTTATAAAATTGCGAATTATGGATTATTGGTGGTAAAATTTTGTTTGGAGATAATTAGAAATATTTAAAAAATTTTAAGTAATTTTAGGAATTTTTTTTGAAATTTTAGAGTATTTTAGATTTAAAAAATAAACAAATGGCATTACACAAGGTGGTAGTCCTATATGCATGACAAGTGGTACACATGCATGGTGACATGTGGCCATGTATCTTGAATGTGGCCATGTATCTTGAATACATGTAGTCATGAGCTTGGTATGGAAGAAATATTCTACAACTCATTTGGTTTGTTCACCACCGAAAACACCAACTAAAACTCTTTCCCTTGTTCTTTTCATCTATCACCGAAACTATCCATTGTATATGTTTATGTATTTGGCTCCAGACTCTTTACTGCTGGAGAATTAACTAAAGATAATTATAAGTTTGAGTTGATGTCTACTTACTTGAGAGGATTAGAAAATCTACAATTTTAAGCTAGAATCTGATTAAATCAAGTAAGTTTTTTGTGAATAATATTTAATGATATTTTAATATTTTGTACATGGGTTCATGCATGAGAGATATGGGAAGAAATAAATTCGGTAGTGAGAATGAAGGAGTAAAAAATAATGAAAATTGTAAGTAATGTTTTGTTTTTTTTTTAAGTGTTGAATTTGATCTTGCATTTGAGATGTTTTAGAGATAAAGGAAAAAGATTGAAAATGATACAGAAGTTCAGGAAAAATCGATGAATATATATACTTTGTTTTGTACTACAAAATACGCATAAGGTTTGTTTTTCACTTTACATGCATGAATCTGTTGAGTATTAGTATAAATGAATTTAAAAGAGTTTGAAACTCATGATTGTGACTCTGCTAGTTATGTTAGAAACTCACGATCGTTATCAGTCATGATCGTGCACCTGAAGGGTTTTCTCAACCTGAACAGTCTTGCTTCTTTTGACCATAAGTTCTTCTCCAAACGTCCAAACAACTTGATTCTTAAATCAATAGACTCCTAACATATTGTACTACCTCTCCATAAAAATTTTTGACCTTCTGAATTAATTCAAAAAATATTGATTGAATGAAAGTGAGGGAATCTGTTCGAATTGTATGAACTAGAACGTTTCACAGAGCATACTTTGGTATTTGGACTATATCTTGAACTCTCGATCTCGAAATGAGATGATTATTGATTCTAACTAAACTAGATTCATAAGCATACAAATTTTCTGAAAAAATTGAATTCAAATTTTTCCTCTAAGAATTTCATAATCTAATTGGAAGTTGAGATAAGAAGTCTGTCGAAGCTTAAATACAGTCTGAGATCTTTTGAGTATAAATTTTAGTATATAGAACCAAATGAAATGATCTTGGTCTCATTAAAAACTTAATACATGGGAGAAAAACTTTTCAGAAGGAAGTTTTATCAAATTACCTCATCTTACTAAAGAAAATAATTGAGCAAAGTGGACCCCAAAGTTGGTAATGAGATAAATTTGGATTGGGAAATTGAGTATGGTTTCACATGATTGATAATGTGACAAGAATAAGGATAAGAAACCTAGGAATTTATTATGAACATGCATCATATGTATTCAGTATACATGAATGCATAATTGAATTCATAATTATGCACAATAGTGATATGTGTTTGTATTAAATGTTTTATAGGAACCCATAGAGCGACCGATTCAAGATATTGTTAGGACTTCGAGGCAATAAGCAATAAGGGAGCATTTGTAAGTAATCTAGTAAGAAATTTTGTAAGTAATTCTTGATGAATATTCATAAGAAATTCAGTAAGTAATCCTTGAGTATTTTGTAAGCAATTTAGATGGTCAATTTTGTACGTAATTCAGTAAGTAATTTAGATAGTCTTTTTTGTATATGTTTGTAGGTGATCTTTGAGTATCTGTGATTAATTTAGTAAGTAATTTTTGATAATTTTGCTTTGACTGTTTCTTTTACTATTGATTTCGAACATTGAATGACTTGCAAAACTATAAGAATGTGATATGCTTGAATGTATGAAAACATTGATTAATATGTGAATTGAATTTCAGACATTTATGTTTTTGAATCTGTTAAGTTCTAGTTATGGGTAAATAAGCATGCCAAGAAGGGTTTCTAGCTGCTTCCACGACACTTTGGTGTCTGACACTTTAGTGTCTTCTATTAATGACACTTTGGTGTCTTCTGTTATTGACACTTTGGTGTCAAGACTTCTGTCTCTTCTGTAACACTTCGGTGTCAAGACTTCGGTCTCTTTTGTGACACTTCAATGTCGAGGCTTTAGTCTCTTTGGTATAAGTCCCATTACCAGCTTCTATAAATGGATTTAGCAGTCATCTGATTTTGTATTCTAATATCTATTTGATTCTGACATAAACTAAATTGTGTTCTGATTCTGAAGGGTTTATACCCTCTTGTGTTATACAGTCCTGTTAATTTTAAAACCTTTTCTAAAATGCATTATGTCTGATTTATTGTTAAATCAATTTCTTAATGTAGATTATGATGGAGTGTGGTGGTCTAAGGTGGCTGGAAGTGATGGTTATGGTGTTTAGGTATGATGGTTGAAGTTCTGTAAAAATTGAAATTTCCCGAGTACAAATGAATACGTAGATTGTAAGGCAAATTTTGGACAAATAACTTGAAATTTGGAGGTGATTCTTGCAGCAAAATTGTAGAACATGATGTATAGTACAACTTTGGTGAAGGAATCGTGGCAATCTGATATCTAGAAAAAAAAGTTATGAATTTTCTTGGTAGATAGGCTCTGGATTAGGAAAGTGTTGAAACTGCGGGCTCAATAGTTAAATGATTTCAAAGTACATTTTGGGCAAACGGCTGCGCATTTTTGGGTGGTTCTTGAGGATAAATTGAAGTTCAAGAAGTGAAATGTTGTAGAACAATGGTTTAGAAGTTATGATTGACTTAGTTCGGCTGGGCAAGTTTTTCAATTAGATCAATGGTTTAGAAGTTATGATTGATTTAGTTCGGCTATGTCTGTTAAGGTGTGGCAACGAAATTAAACAAGAAAATGAATGAAAATTATAAGTGTTTTTGTAAAACAAACAAGACCGTATTAGTTTTTGGAAGCTAACAAAACCCAAGGAAAGATAATAAATTGCAAAATCAAATTCTCTCTTAATTTTTGATACATAACCGTCCATCTTAGAGAGATTACAAATGCATATATAAGGAAATGTAAGGCAAACTAAGGGTCTTGATGGATAACCACAAATTTTGTTTCTCATCAGCCCATAATACTACCATTAAATATCATAAATAAGGAAATAAAACCATCATAACTACTATCATAAAGGCTGCAAATAAAAGGTCTTTTAAAGGAAAATAGATTAATTCATAGAAGGAAAGTAAATATGCAATTAAAGGCTCTTGTTCTTCTCATCGCTTTGGCTAGGCTTTAGATGTGTTTTGGGCCACAAAACCATGTCAAAGTGTACAACAAAGACTCCCTTTGTTAGCTGAAATAACTCCTTCAAATGGTTGGTTTTGGGCTTCATAAATCAAGGCCTGGAAAACTCCAAAGGGCTTCAACAAGATCTGTAGCTTCCAAATAAGATTGAGCTCTTTTTCAAGTTCTTCTTTGACCATGCCTTCTTCATCACTACTTGTTGGATTGAAGCCCATATTAGTAACATCTACTAATGCTTGGCTTGATGGACCTCCATCATTCTCCTCTCCTTCAAAGGCTTCTTCTTAGTCTTAGACTTGGGCTTGGTTAGATTGCATCGTGTCTTCCACATACTTGGTTAAATCACAAACATTTAAAGTATTTGAAATGTTGTAAGAGTTTGGCAATTCTACCTTGTATGCATTTTGTTTCACCTTTTTAAGAATTTTAAATGGACCCTCCACTCTTGGCATGAGCTTGTTCTTCCTTTTTATAGGAAACCTTTCCTGCCTTA
>JANSVB020000098.1:341070-351477 GCA_025504935.2 Erythroxylum haughtii
CCGTTATGCTGCCGAAATTTTGATAAAATTGGTAATAAGATGAATTTTGGGAATTGTTTGTATATATAAGAAGTTTGTATGAATTGAGAATTTTATTGAGGAAAAATTTCCAATTGAGGAAAGTATGTTGTTTTGAATAATATAAGATTTGGATAATGGTGAAAGAAATGGAAAAAGAAAGAAAAAAATTTATACCGATTCAGATAGACTTTCGGATCGTTAAGTCTTAAGGTTTTCAACGCAATCTCTTTTCTAAGTGTATGTTATTGGGATGTCGACACTTGTGTTTCAGTTCGATTGCATCGTTTGGTTGTTTTGTTTCCGAGCCAATTCGATAATTCGATTCATGTTCGCTTCGCTTTTGATTGTTTCCAGCTTATGTTTATGATTCGATTTCTTTCACTTTATTATTAAATTTCGCTTTTGCTATTTGGTTTAGCCTTTTGATCCGCTTTGTACTTTGTTTCCACCTTTTGTTATTCAATTCGCCTTTGGATTCGATTTATCCGATTTGATTTCACTTTGGTTTCAGCCATTTTCGTTTCGTTTTCCGGTTGGGATCTGGTTCCAAGATCGGGTCCCAACAGAAGTAGGCTTAATCAAACAATTTTATCTTCATAAAAGTTTTAGCTTATTCTCTTAGCTTTTAATTGGTATAAAGCTTGTAATTTTTGGATACTGGAATTGAGAGTGATGATTTGTACAACTTGAATGCATGATCATGATCCAGCCAAAATTTCAAATATACTTAGTCTATGGTATATTGAGTATAATTTCTGGAATACTGAGTCAAATTGTATGATCTTAGTATCATTAGAAACTTAAAAAATAGGAGAACAATTTGTTAAAAGGAAGTGTTACCAAATTCTTTCATTTTCCTAATGAAATTAATTATGCAAAATGGACCCGAAAGTGTATCTTTAGACAAATCTGAGTTAATCAATTGAATGTAGATATCCAAATGAATATTGTGATAGGATTTATGATTAGAAACCTGAAATTGTCATGAACATGTATTATACATATACAGTATACATGAATGTGCATTAATGAATATATAATTATTCAATATTGTGATATGTGTATATATTATATGTATAGAGGAGTGCATTGAGCGATAACTTCCTCACACTGCCAAGACTTCAAGGCAATAGCTGTTTGAAACATACTGTGAGTAACCTAAGATGGTCTCACCTTCTTGTTTTGTATATTATTAAACTGTATTGTGATCTTATTAAACTATACTGAAATGTGCTTACTGTATACTGGATTTTGGACAATATTTGTCTGAGGCATTTTAGAACGTGGAATTGATATTGGAAGTGTTGTTTGAATATGAATGCGACTGACTAAATGATTTTCTGATTCTCAACTGAAAAGTTGAATGCCGGACCTAGTCCAATGACTACTGCTACTGTGAATTGTTACTGTGACTAATATTGTGATTGATAAACTATCATAATACTTGCAAAAGAAAGTGATTGAATTTAATTACTAAATTGTGACATGCATTTCATTCCAATGCATGTAATATAAAGGAGTTGTGACTGATGTTGCTAGTGATACTATTACTGATAAGAGCTATAAGCTCCCACATATGTAGTTTGAGCCTGTGGCTCACTGTGATTAATGAGCCCTATATCCATATCAGGTAAGGGACTGACTGACTGATTCAGCCTGATAATTTGGGATATTGTAAAAACACACAGCCACAAAAATATATAAATGAATGTGAGTCTCATACATATCGAATCTACATATAATTTGAATTCAATGAATGATTTGCAAAGCTGTGTGAATGTTGTTATATGATTGAACTATTTAACTGAGAAATGTTTTATCTACGATAGTATTTGATACTTGTCAAGTGGATTTGAACTGTATGATTATATGCTATAATTGATCTTGTTTTATGACATGAGTGAACCATCAAAGATGGTTACTCTGCTGAGTTTGCAAAACTAATCAAAATTGCACTGTTGCTTTTCAGGTTTGAGAGTGAGACGACCTAGCTTCTAAGGCTCCGTAGAAGCATATTTTGTGCAATTGTTACAGTCAGATTTGGTTCAAAGGTCGGTCAACTAGGATTGAGGACATAGTTGTTTCTTTTATGTTTATTGTATTCAATGTGTACTGAATTGTTTATGCTTATACGATAATGTTGTAAAACATGGATAGTATTATATTATATGAAACAATGTAAATTATGGTTTTTGATATAATATGATAACATTTTAGGTCTTAGAAAATGTGTGATTGATGGTTTAGTTTATGATGCCATGTTATGTATAGTGAAGGTGAGATAATTAACATGTCATTTCTGTCAGGTATGTACACGTGTATCCAATAGACGTACATGTATATGTCAGATGAGAATGAGGAGTTACATTTTTTGTATTAGAGTATGGTTTGGCATCCATAGGGATATGTGGTGATATTAAGTGTGAAATGTTATGGAAATGTAGGATGGTAATTGAAGTTATTGTGTATTATAGGTTATCTGACATAGGTGATCAAATAGAACACTCAATTGACCTGAGATCGGAAGGAGCCAGTAGGGAGCCGTCGATATCTCGACCAAAGCGAGTGCCTCCGAGAATTCCTAAGAAAAGGGAAAGGAGGTACGACAAACTATGAAAATAGGGAGCTATAGATTTCTGTGGTAGTATAGACCTGCAAAAGCTGAGGGATGGTTAGAGCGGATAGAACGAGTATCTGATTAGATGGACTGTGAGTCGGACAAGAGGTTCAACTATGTCATTTCTTTTCTACAAGGCCCAGCTTATCAATGGTGGAAGATTGTTCCCGACAGTGCCACCAAGCCTTGAACTTTGACTTAGGGAGACTTTCAAAAGGCTTTCAGAGAAAATTATATACCCCGGGTATACATGGATAGGAAGATGAAGGAGTTCATGGATATGAAACAAGGTGGAATATCTGTAGCAGATTATGATATCAGATTTAACAAGTTGATAAGATATGATTCTGTCTTAATTCCTACTAGGGCAGATAAATGCAGGAGATTTGAAAATGGCCTGAATATGGAGATTTGGACAAGGCTAGCTCTTACTAACCTGAGTAGTTTTACTGAGCTCAGAGTAGCCTCGATCCAAATGGAACAATTATTGAGGGACAGTCAACTTGAGCAGAGATCAAAGACTAGTCAGAAGAGGCCCAGTGAGTCACAGGGTGATTCTAGTAGAAGGTTTAGTAAACGTCTGGCTCGAGCATTCAGACCATCAGCTAGATCTAGACAGTCAGGATTCAGACAGAGAGGTGGTTTCACTCAGACTAGGAATAACAAAGGTGCAACATCGGGCCAGTTGCCAACTTTTCAGTATTGTGGAAATAAACATAGAGATATATGTTGGAGACAGATAGAAGCCTACCTTTGGTGTGGCCCACATGACCATCGGATCAGATATTGTATATTTATGTCTGGAGCATAATCTGGTAGGAGAGGGAGTAGAGTAATAGAACTACTATTCAACAGAGCTGAGCCAACTAGACAGAGAGGTCATGGTAGAGGTAGGATGAGTTCTGGAAGTTTTACTGAGAGGATTAAGGTGCGGAGCAATCAACCGTAGCCTCAAGCCAGAGTTTGTGTCATAATGAGATAGGAGGCCCAGGATTCTCCAGATGTCATCACAGGTGTGTTATCATTGTTTACTTTTGAGGTTTATTGTAACATCCCACCCTCGACATGAAGGGTAGGTCCATAATTTAGCAAAGGATGAGAATGTCTGGGACTAATTAGGAATGTTCATGCATACTGGTATTTATGAACAGTGAATTTTTGCACATGAAAATAACTGTACATGCCTTCATGACATTCCCGGTATTGTGCCTAAATGGGATTTTTATTTTGAAAAATGTGGTTCATGGGCTTGAAATTTTAATTTGAGTGGATTATTATGTGTTTTATATTTTCAGGAAATTTTAGGAATTTTTCTGGATTTTTCCGGAGAAAATTCTCATACCGGAAAAATCGCCAAGTGGCGAACCGGTTGATTTTCGGTAGCGAAAATTTCTATCCAATGGCACTATAATATTGGGTACATTATTTTGGGATTGAAATTAGGGTCATTGGAATTGAATGGGTCAAATTTATGTCATTAGAGTTTAATTCCATTAATTGCCAAGTGTCATTAGTTTGACTTTTCTTTAGTCCTTCCTCCAATTGCCAAGTGTCCCACCATTAATGCATTGTTATCCTTAATTTCGGTGATGCTTTATTTAAAGAATGAAAAGATGAAGTTCTTGCCTTTTTATTTAACCCATCCGAAAACCTTCCTTTTATTTTCTCTTCTCCATTGGTTTCTCCTTCTTTAAGTAATCCTTCCTCCAAATTCAAGAGCTCTTCTTCATGCAACCAAGCTCCTTCCTTTCTATGATGACCTTACACTTGCATGTGTTAGAAGAGAGAGGAGAAGGTGTTGAGTAAGAGTAGTAAGTAAAGAATTGAAGAGATTGAAGATGGAAAAAGCTTGAATTGGTAAGTGTTTAATGATGCTTTAATTATGTCTTTTATGAATCATGGTTGTTAGATGCATTCAATAGGAGTTATGGTGCATTTATTGTGTTTATTGATGCATTAATTTGATGACAATTATAGTTTGAATTGGTGGGTAAGGTTATGTTGAATATGACTTGATTGATGAAGTAGTATGCTTGAAGTGTGTTTTAACTTAGTGTTGGATTGATTTTGACTTGGGAGATTAATGAAAACTACTTGAATAGGGCAACCTTTTCCCCTTGCAAATCACTTGACGTACGGACTTGCTCTCTGAGGGGGAAAGTTCTCTGAAATTTTAATCAAGTACATAAATTAAACAAACAAACTTGGACATGAAGTTCCGGGAAATATATATTTCACTGACTAGTATGTATATAGTTTTTGCATCCAAGCCTAGGGAAATGATCGGTCCAGAAAATGTTAAAGAGGCAGATATTTCATTTTACAAATCCAAGTACCACTCCAGGGCATACTAATCTTAACAGGGCTCTCACTTAGGGTGTGAGAGATTTGACTTAAATTCTCTGAATACCCCCTCCTTGAAAAAGGTTGGGGCCATATCATATATGATAAATTCAGGAATCCCATGTGCGTTTCCAAATAAATTACAGCTTCAGATTATGTGCAGATATTCACCAAATTCAGTGGAACATTTTACCAAACTCTCTGGCCACTGAGGCAATCACAAGAGATATCACTTCACCAAAAACACAGTCAATTGCACTTGAACTAAATCCAAGTCATCAACATTTATAAATTATAAGCACACATGTATATACCTGTATCTTCGGACATGTGATCTACAAGTGAGACAACCACACACAAAAGTCCATGCATTCAACTGAATTATCATATATTGCAACAAAAGATGCGTTGCTACAAATCCCTTTCAATTCATGGTCTCAACAAAATCTATTCAATGTTCGGATGTTCCTGTACTAATATCCACCGACTTACTCTGTAGGATCTCAGAACTATGAATTTATGTTGTCTTCTTTTTGATACACTACACGAGTAAACAATCCGTGAAACATTAACCATTTATCTTATTAATAAATAAGTTATATCAGCTGAAGATGATAAAGGAAAAAAACATATCATGAGTAACTATTTAAGTATGCAGTCTTACAAACAGTAGAAATATTTACATGATATCTATCAATGCAAGACAAAGATTCAATTTCCACACTAGAGTTATCCTTATTTAGATCAGATCTTTAATAAAGCTCCATAAATTGAGACCTAATAAGCTCTAAAGTTTTGATACTTCCCTTTATCTATTCTAAATGGCTTATTAGTACTAGTAGTATGAGGTTAGAAACATGAGTTAAAGGATAAGAAATGAGTACATCTTTCAAGGTTCTTGCTTGCAATTTACAGCCTAATAAAAGAAATGTTGTGCAGATTGACAACCTGACAGATTGATAGGATCAATTTGACCAATTACAGTAATAAACAAATTAATTACAATCTAAGGGCATTTGGTCTAGTGGTATGATTCTCGCTTTGGGAGCGAGAGGTCCCGAGTTCGATTCTCGGAATGCCCCACTTTGCTTTATCCTTTTTCAAATGTCATTCTATCATCTGGTCAGCAGTCAACTCAAGTAAAATAAAATACCATTTTTCCATGACTGCAATTACATTAGTAAATTCAGGTACATATTATCATGTTTTGGCATATTTTATGTTCAGAATGCGACCAAAAGTCAATGCCCCTATTAAAAATGGATATACCAATAAAGACTGGATATGCATGATTTTGAGTTTCTTCTTGTGTTGTTTTCTGATCTAAACCAGTAAATTTATATATAAAATATGAAGATGGGATCCACTTCAAGATGCACAAGATAAAATCATACATGTACCAGCTTCATTTAGAAGAAGAAAGACCAATGACACCTTCTATCAACCTTTCTTATAACTGAAACTTTCATGAGAGATCTCTTCATCAAACACAACCAGCAAATGCACATAAAATTAAATACATGGATATTTACATGCACATACACCACACATCTATAAACATGCATGTCTGTACAAGCAGTCAACTGAATTAGGACATATTGGTATCAGGAAACATTCATTACTCGTTGACTTAACTAATCACTGTTCAAATTTTTGGATAGTACAGTGTTCTTCTACTAATATCAACCCACTTTTCCAATTAATCTCAGAAATATGAATTATGCCGTCTTTAATCCACAAAATGAGAAAACAATCAATGCACCACGCAAAATTCATCTTGCGAGCAGGGAAGAGGTACTAACATGATCTCAAACATTACACACCAGGAACACTCAATTTCCAGAAAATAGTCTGCTTATTTTGATAGGCAAGAGATGATTAGTCATGTCCAGCTATGAAGGCCTATAGGCTCCAACGTTTTGCTACTCTCCTTTCTCTGTTATAGTCTCCTTACAAGTAATATGAGGTAGAAATGTGACTGGAAAGGATAAAAGTATAGATCTAGAGAAAAAACATGAGAACAGTTTCTCAGCTTTTTGAATGCAATCTCACTGACAAAATTCATTGAAGAACCAAACAAAAGCCTAAGACAAGCTAATGTTGGTGCAATATGATCCCCTTTACAGATCCATAAAAGCAATTTGAGCAAATACAAGGCAACAAATTAATCAACATTAATTCCAACCAAAGGGCATTTGGTCTAGTGGTATGATTCTCGCTTTGGGAGCGAGAGGTCCCGAGTTCGATTCTCGGAATGCCCCACCTTGCTTTTGTCCTTTTCAACTGTCATTCTATCATCTGGTCAAAAGTCAACTCTAGTAAAGTAAAATACCACTTTTTCCTTGAGTACAGTTACATTTTGTAAATTCACGGACCCATGTACTATCCAAAGTAGATTACAGTTTGACATAATTTATGTTCAGAAATCAACCAAAAGTTGATGCTCCCATTAAAAATTGATATACCACTAAAGACTGGATATGCATGAATTTTCTGCCTTAATTGCTAACTCTTTACATGGGGACTGTCCGCGTCTCGTCGCAACGCTTATTTGATTTGAGTTTTGGGTCATAGGACAGGCTTCGGGTGGGCAGCTTTATCTGAAAAAGGGCCGGGGCACAAGGATCCTGGTACTATCCAGGTGCGAATAACCCCGGAAGTGACTGCAATGAGCAGAAATCTCACTCACCGGCCTAAACAATGAGCAAACCAAAAGTTGATGCTCCCATTAAAAATTGATATACCACTAAAGACTGGATATGCATGAATTTTCTTCTTTTTTTTTTGTGGAGCCGGGGGATTGATGGTGGGGGTTGGTTTCTAATTTATACTAGTGGCACGTTAAGTAAAATATGAAGATGGGATCCACTTCAAGATGAATAAGCTAGGATCATACATGTGCCTAGTTTCATTTAAAAGAAGAAAGACCAATCTGAAATCAACCTTGTTGCTGAAACTTTCATGGGAGACCTCCTCATCAAACACAACCAATAAAATGCACAAGAAATTAAATACAACACATGTAATGCATACACCAAACATCTACAAACATGCATGTTGGTAAAAGCAGTCAGCTGAATTAGGACATATTGCTATCAAGAAACATTCATAAAAACTGCTTTCTACTTGTTGACTTAACTAATCCCTGTTCAAATTATTGGATAGTACAGTGTTCTACTAATATCAACCAACTTTTCCATTGGATCTCAGAAATATGAATTATGCTGTCCTTGATCCATAGTATAAGAAAGAAATCAATGCACCATGTAAAATTCATCTTACAAGGAAGGCAGGTACATCAGCAGCTGTGTCTAAGTAATTGTAACTTGCAAATATGCAATGTTAGCTATCAGCTGTGGACGTTACACACCATGAAGATTAAATTTCCAGAAGCTAGTCTGCTTACTTTGATAGGTCAGAGATCAACAGTCACATTCAGAAAATTAAGGTCTATAGGCTCTAACGTTTTGGTGCTTCCCTTTAACTGTTCTAGAAACTTTACTAGCAATATGGGGTTATAAATGTGACTGGAGATTATAGATCTTGACAAACAAACATGATTACACTTTTTCAGCTTTTTGCCTGCACAATTTCATTAACAAACTTCAACCAAGTACCAAGAAAATGCCTGATAGAAGTGCAATTTGATTCCCTTTACAGATTTATAAGAGCAACTTTACCAAACAGAAGGTCACAAGTTAATAAACACTAATTCCATCTTTTACCTTTAAAAAATTAAGACAAATAATCATCCTCAACATAAAATGTTAAAAAATTTTATTGCCAGATCTGGCCTAACATCAACAGCATAGCTATCAAAAGGAAGTTTTAATAAGCACATGTAACTTATACTAGTCAGATTCTAAAGTTTGCAGTGACGAGTAATGAGATGTTCAGAAATCGAGGATAACTGCATGGCCCTGGAAATCATTTTAAAAGCCACCTGTTTTAACTTGGATACATCGCTTAAATCATTTTTAGAGTAAATTCAGTCACTTCAATGAACTACAAACCAAAAACACAAAAATTAGGAAATGGAGTGACTGTTGATGTGGATGACCTCAGAAATACAGATAAAAGCCGGCCATAGGTTTGTTTAAATCAGTTCATCTAGTGGCGACAAAGTCATTTTATGTAAAAGACATTCATAAAAACATAACAAGTCTCAAATGGATAATTAACAACAATAAACATAAACTCAAATTTGCATTATTAGAAGGTTAACCAAACAATCTATGAGGTTATTAATGGACAAAAAACAAACCATCAAACTGCAGATCAATAAAGCAAAGTCAGATCCACTTATATGTCCTTTGCATCTGACAATAGCATTAATGCAGCACTAAGAATTAATCAAAAGTCTAAAATTAGAAATCTTGTGATCTTATCATCTTTTTACATCAGGAGACTAATTTGGGGACTAAGTCATCTTTACCAACTACACAAGATATGCATTTGCTCTAGTAGCATGATTCTACTTTGGGCGAGAGAGGTCCCAGAAAGATTCTCGGAATTCCTAACCTTATTTCTATTCTTTCAAAACTTCAGTCAAAATAATTGTGATTCGATGATCTGGCTAAAAGTCAAAGCTAGAACAACAACATGAATTATAATCTACATATTCTTTGTCCTTAGCAACATTGAAGTTAAATCATTCCGTTTGTTTTCTGGCCAAAGCGCAAGAACAATAACCTACAACTTTCATGAGTTCAAAAACTAATTTTTCCAGGATTTCAAATATTGAGATTGTGAAGCAAAAAGCAGGTAATTTAAGAGTTCAATCTAGACATACAAATGCGTCCAACAACTAAAGAAAAGCCACGTCTCTCAAGCCCCTCAACTCTGAGAAATGGTGCACGAGAAGATCATTCGCCTGATCAAGCACCCAGCCAAAGTGGACTAAAACAGTTATGTTTATTACGGAAGGAGCAGACAATTCTTGGGCACTGTACTGCATGTATTGCTACATTCATAGCACAGTTGCAAAATCTTGGCAAGGGCCAAAATGGCATTAAAATATAAAAGAAAGGAGCATATAACTAATAGTTCCTCGACTCAAAACCTTTCACGACCCAGCCATTTAAGCCTATCAAGTCCGCGACGCATGGATGCACCGGATTTAACTTTCAGCTCAAATAACCAAAACTCATTAAACGATTTTACATGGCCATTTCTTTACTGAAACTTGAACCAAAAACAATAAAAAAGAAAATTTTGAAGTAGACATGAATAAAGCGACAGAAAGACACCAAACCTCCCCAGGACGAAGCTGCTTGTCACATTTAACAAAGATGGACAACACCACCAAATACTACGAGTAAATCGTGAGAGAGAAAAGAAAGAAACTTTACGCCCGTGCTACGATGCTCCGTTCGCATGACGGGAAAACAGCGGAAAGGGAAAAGAAAAATCTCTTCAGAATCATT
>JANSVB020000098.1:379392-397351 GCA_025504935.2 Erythroxylum haughtii
ATTCCAAGTTGCGAGATGTAAAATTTCAAACCTTCCTTAAGGGAAAAAGAAATTGGTGTTATGACTTCAGGGGAAAACCTGGATTAATCTAGGCTAAATTAGGCAAATGTGTCTTCTAGAAAGTTGTAGATCTTCTTTCCAGCTTTCTAGCGGTATATAATGTATAATTTTTGGACCTCTGGATTGAAGTTATGGTCCTTAGAAAGGGAAATGCTTAGGAGTGTATAGACGCTTTGTCTGTGATGACGTCATATCATCTATGATGATGTCATTCATTTTAAGAGTTGCATCATCTTAAGTTGACTCCATTTGTCTGCTTATTTGCTATCGTCTTAAGACTTTCACTTCGTATGTCTTTCGCTTCGTCTGTGATGACATCATTCATCTTAAGACCTTTGTTTCGTCTATCTTTTTGCTTTGTCTATCTTTTATTTCGTCTATCTTTTCGCTTCGTCTATCTTTTCGCTTTGTCTGTCTTTCACTTCGTCTCAGATGATATCATATCGTTTGTGATGACGTCATTCGTCTTAAGACCATTGTTTCGTCTATCTTTCTGCTTCATCTATCTTTTGTTTTGTCTATCTTTTCGCTTCGTCTATGATAACGTAATATCGTCTGTGATGATGTCATTCATCTTAAGACCTTTGTTTCCTCTATCTTTTTGTTTCGTCTATCTTTTTTTTTGTCTATCTTTTCACTTCGTCCATCTTTTCGCTTCGTTTATCTTTTCACTTTGTCTATCTTTTGCTTCGTCTATCTTTTTGCTTCATTTATTTTTTGTTTCATCTGCTTTTTGTTTCATCTGTCTTTTTGTTTCGGCTGCTTTTTGCTTCATCTGTCTTTTTGCTTTGTCTGCTTTTGGCCATTCATCAACCTTTGGCCATTCATTTGCTTTCTTCCATCCGTCTGCCCTTTTAGTTTCGTCTGCTGTGTTTCATTTGCTTTACTTCGTCTGCTTTCTGCTTATGTACTAAAACAAGTTTAATATGATTGAGGTCCAAACCCTGCTTGACTCTTTCAGCCAAAACTTCGTTATCCGACCTCTAAGCGAGATAAATCCTATGTCTAGATTAAATAGAGACTTAGAGCTATCGAATGATCCGAAGGGATAAAGTTCGAACCCAACCTCTAAGACACTCAATATCTGGATGGAAGTTGAGCATGAACATTTGCCTCCTTGTAAGAAAGATTTAGAAGATAGGGCCTGACACTTAGGCATTAGAAAATGATGATGAACCGAGGATGACTAATGAAGGTTAACTGGGAATAACCATGCATGGTAACAAGCACAAGCACACATCTTCTGTTAAGGAACGTTGGATTTCAGAAACAAGCAGATTCAACATTTATGGTACCAAAGCAAGAGTTGGGTTCTTGAAACGGTCCCAACAGTTGATGATTCCTAAAAGAGGGTACGTAGAAATGACCCTATAAGGTAGTACGCAAGTCCAAGGTTTATGCTTTCCGAAGGTTTGGGTTTCGAAATCAAGTGGGACCCAATAGTTGTGGTATCAGAGCAAGAAGAGGAATCGATGATGGTTAAAGAGACTTCATTGGAATAAGTTCAATGATTATGGTCAAGAGTTAGGTTTCGGAAATGGGACCCAACACAATATGTACATTTTGTTACACATTTTGTATATTTTGTGGATGAATTTATCATGAAGCCATATAATTGAGGGAACTATGAGTTACTTAATGAAAGGTGTTTTTGGTTATTTTGCTTCTCTTTTACAATAATCTAGCAATTGTTTCCTTGGAAAATTTAATTACAACAATCGAATGTTTTCTCTTTGTCGATCGTGCTTGTGGACGATCGTGCAATTTCTTGTTGTTTCCTCTCTGTCACGATTGTGCTTGTGCATGATCATGCAACTCCCTGCTAGTTCCTCTTTGTCACAATCATGCTTGTGCACGATCATGCAACTCCTACTATTTCCTCTCTGTCAGGATCATCTATGGACTATAAAAGGCATTACATGCAATTAGTCAGAATAAGTTCTTTCATAATATAACCCCTGGTAGCAATCAATACTCGAAAACTTATTAGAAACATCTTCGATTTTAGCTAATAATAGTACTTCCAAACGTTCCAGCTTCTTCAGTGCTGACAATATAATTGGGGCATCAATACTTAGGCAATCATCAAGACACAATTCCTTCAAAACTGACCTTAGTGAGTTTGCTAAAGTGTTAATGCTAACAGACATAAGAAGAAAGCATAACGTACTGAGTACAGAAAAGCTAAAATCTGAACGACAAATGTTAGTCATGGGGGTGACTTTAATTAAACTAGCATTTAACTTATTAAATGCTAGTCATGCAGGGTGGTGAATTGGTAAGTCACTAAGTCACAACCATGCATGACTAGAGTTGGAGTAATAAGATTGATGACAGATAGTCAGTAGATAAAATGAAGCTTCCTAGCATGTTTTGCAAAATGGTGGTTGACTTGTATTTTGTAGCATATAGTTCATGGAGTGAAAGGAGTGAAACTTGTTAATCATTTAATATCCTCACTTATTCATTTCTTGTTAAGATTTGAAAGTGATCCATTTCCCAATCAGAGAAAATGCTAATTAAGGTGGTGACTTATCACTACTATAAGGTGGTGAAGAAGAAGAAAATTAATAAGAATAATAATTAATAAGAATAAAATTAATAATAAGAAGAAAATTAATAATAGTAAGCAATAAATGAACTAAAATGAGTTTAGAGTTAAGAAAAGAGCTGTAAGGTAATGTCGTGATATAGGAAAGAAAGATTAAAATGATAGTTAGAGATAAAATAAAGAAGTGCAGAAGAAGAAAAAAAATACAGAGAGTATGAGAAATACGTATATGAACTGTTCAGTTTATGATTTTGTGATTAATCATAGATTTTGATTTGTTTGTGAATGAGTTGAACTAAAATGGAAGTAGGAATGAAGAGGAAATAATGGAGACATAGGTTAGAAATGTTGGATTTAGTAAAAGAGAGGAAGAAGAGACAAAAATTTGGAGTTTCATATGAATCTGGAGAATATCGTCTGGAGGCTCAAAAGAACTACACGATTGTTTAGAAGCACGATCGTGACAGAGAAGAAAAATGAGACAATGTACGATCGTGACAATGAGGAGATATTCAGAAAAGCACGATCGTGAAAAAGAGGAAGCGTCTCGCGGTGCACGATCGTGCACAAGCACAATCATGACAGTTAGTGTGTAGTGATTTATAGCAACTATAAACATCCTGCACTTGAATTTTGAACCACAAACTCCTCATACCTTTTTTTCCTCTCCACCAAAATTCATGGCCATCTGAATTCATTAGAAAAGGATTGATTGATGAGTTTAGGATGAAAATGATGAAGTGTACTGGAATAATGTTAAATGGAGTATTTCTACTAAATAGACATCGGTATTTTGACCATATCTTAATCTGTAGATATCCAAATGAGATGATTTTTTTATTTAGACTAAACTAGAGACATATGGCTACAAATTTCATGAAGGAATCAAATTTTAATTGTCTCTAGGAGTTCCAAAATCTGGCTTAAATTTGAGTATAGAGTATTATTGTAGTTAGAGTACAGTCCAAAAGATTTTGTGTATAAGTTGCAGAATACTGTACCAAATTATGAGAACTTGGTGTCATTAGAAACTTAAGGTATATGGGAACAATTGTTTAGAAGAAGGTGATACCTAAATACTTCATTTTTCTCGTCAAAATGATCACTTAAAATTGACCGAAAATCTGTTTTAAAGAAAAAGCTAGAATGATTAATTGAGTTATGAACTTAGAATAAATTTTGTTTTATTGAGGTGTAAACCTAAATTCAAATTATCCTTATGTAATTTTTGATATATGAATGATTATGTGATGAGAATAGTGGAAATATACTAGGGAATGCATAGTACATTATCCATATATATCTGTGCGTGTGCATAAATAAGTACTCATATAATTATGAAAATTGTGATGTGTGTAAATGTAATTGTGACATTTATGTATTAATGATGATGCCACGGTTAAATTAGTGATGTGAGTGGCCGAATATGTTACCATGTGGGGTATGTATTCGGATATCACTCAAGATGTCGGTTACGTATCTTATGAGAGTAGAGTGTTACAATAATAGTAAGTAGAAAATTCATAATAATAATAAGAATAATAAAATTAATAATAATAAGAAAAAAACTAATAATAATAATAATAATAAGGAATTTAATAATAAAAATAAATAAAATAAAATAATAAAAATAAAAATAAGGAAATTAATAATTATGATAATGAATATAATTAAAAATTAAATAATATAATAATATGTAACAATAAGTAGAAAATTAATAATAATAATAATAATAATGATAATAATTAATAATAAGAATTTTGTCACGATCGCGCACCCCTATGATTAAAAGGGTTTTGTCACGATCGTGCTAGTACACGATCATGCATCCCTATTCATTTTTTTTCTTTTCTACTCTTTCATACAATATAACTAATAATGGGTAAAATAGTTATTTATTATACATTATATTACATTTCACCCATCTTTCAAATAACATTTCACTACATTACATTATGAATCGTTTCGTCCTTTCTAAACAAATTTTCACTATATTATATTTCATTCTATTATAAACCAATTTGTTCCGTTCTATTCTATTATGTTTCATTCTATTAATTCACATCTAACTATTAATTGTATTAATTCACATCTAACTAAAAAGAGTTTAACACGAAATAGTATAATTTTATGCAGGCTGAAAGTGCTTCTGACAAAGATTAAGTTGATGTCATCTCAAGACTTATTGCACCTGCGGTCAACATTAAGATCAAATACTTCCTTTCCTGACTCAATAAAATTGATTAATCCCACTTGAAGAAAGATAAAAGGAAAGTAAAGCAAAGCAACTAGGACAAATTCTCCGGGACTTCTATTAATATTGGTTGGGTCGATCGTGCTAGACCCAAGCCCAGGCCCAAACATAGACGGCCCATTCATAAATGGCGGTT
Organism: Erythroxylum haughtii; assembly: GCA_025504935.2. Classification (NCBI taxonomy): domain Eukaryota; kingdom Viridiplantae; phylum Streptophyta; class Magnoliopsida; order Malpighiales; family Erythroxylaceae; genus Erythroxylum; species Erythroxylum haughtii. The sequence goes on from JANSVB020000098.1 coordinate 384,394, forward strand.
GTCCACTTGAAAGAGAAGACCAAAACCTAGTAGGTATTTTTCAGGTATAAATTCGTTACCTCATCATGAAAAAGGTACGACTTTGAAAACCCTATTTTTCTTTATTTGCTAGCCACCAAAACTCTCTCAAGAGACTGACTTGAGCGTCGGAGGGGCCTACCGGGAATCAACCCCCGACGTGCCTTTACTATTTTGCAGATATCTCTCAACCAAAATCAGTCAACCTCATGGATCCAAGCAGCAGCTCCCAGTTCCACCAGAATTCGACAGAACCACCTGGTTTGATAGGTCTTGTAGTATACATCTTTATTAAATGATTCATATGTTAAAAAAAGAAAAATATAAAATTAACAATAATAATTACTAGTTAGCCTTAATAATAATAATAATGAGCTAAAACTTTAATATTTGAAGATGTTGGAGAGAAGCTGACCTACTCCCATGCAACAGGATATAGTAAAATAGAATACCAAAAGAAGCACGAGGTAAGCCAATACTAGAGGACAACTTAGCAATCAATAGCGTTTTAAATCAATTCTCAATCTTACCAATTAAGATCATGATATGAAATTACAATAATGTTGAGCACGCAATTGTTAAAATCATCTGATGTGCGATCACTTCAGCCTAGAGCCCCTAGACCTTTATTACAAATTTACAATAGTCAAACCTAATCAATATTTACAATAACTTTGGCGGTTGAACCAAAAATTAATTTTTTGAGCTTGACAAATTCTTTTAATTTAATAATTCAGTGAGATTTATGGAGATCTAACGTATTCTTAATTAGTAGAGAGATTATTTTTGAAATAATAAATAAAATATAAATTAAAAATGAAAGTAAAATAAAAATAAAATAATAATAATAAGCAGGCAGTTAATAATAATAATAATACTAAAAATAATAAAAATGAAATGCCAACAAAATAATAAAAAAAATGACGACAACAAAAAAATGATAACACTAATATTAATGATATTAGTAATAATATGTAGGGAAATCATAAAAATAATTACTCAAATATTAACAATAATAACATATTTAATTTAATAATAATTAAATCTAATTTAATTCATTAATTTTAAATTAATTTAGTTCAATTTAATTAATTTAACATGGTTGATCAATTAAAATTTAATTTAATATATTAATTTAAAACTAATTCAACCATCTTTACTCATCATAATCACTCTTTAAGTAGAAACAAAAATTAGATGTATAAATATTGATATAAGGTACCTTATTTTCTCAATCTAATCCAATACCTTAATATCACTTTGATACCTGGCCATCGACAAATGATATTCCTAAGACTCAAGATATATCGGTACCATTCTGGTACCTAGCCATCAGCGCAGAACATTCCTAATGCTCAGGATGCCCTGGTACCTGCTCTATAGAACTGATACCTAGCTATTGCTCGCTCATATTTAAACAACTCATCAATCTATGACCATCAAACATAACTTATCTTAGGTAAGCCACAGATTCATAATTTACACAATTTATTATCAACCTATGATAAGTCAGTCTCTATTTAATTTCATTAACGTGATTTATTTACCCTAATATTCTCATTTATACTCATAAACAACTACAAATCTTAATTATCAAAATTTTCATCGAATTATCAAGTGATACACACTATAATATATAATAAAATATAAATGCGAAATATTTTGTACTTTTTAAAACATTTATATAATAAATAAACACAATTCATATGCTTTAGATATATATATATATATATATCTAACTATTAATCATTAATTTAATTAATGACTAATTTAAAATATAATTCACTATAAAATAATTTATTAATAACAAAATCCAAAGTTTATGAACCATACATTATTTTAAGAGTGCAGTTTAAGATTATCCTTATTTGATTTTCTGAATCAATTAATTAACAAGTCCAATATACTTCTTAATCTATGCGTAGACATTACAAAATTCTATTAAACTTATTTGGGGAAAATTTTCAACACAGTGGCATTTAATAAACCAAAATTATTCCCTCTTTCACTTTATTCTTAATTATTAAAATATCATTAATTTACCTTACTACCATAATTACTAAAATACTTTTAACTATTAAAAGTCCCATTGTACTCTTTTTTTATTATTACAAAAATACCATTCTAGGAATTAAATTCCAATTTTATCGTTAAGTTTTTACATTTCCTATTTTGCCCCTTAATATATCTTAAATTTTCCTAAATTGTCTTTGTCTTCTTCTTCTTCTTCACTCTCTTCTATTCTCCTACCTCCTCTTTTTCTCATTTTTCAGCTACCTTTTCTCTATTTTTTATTTTTCTCATGACTTTAAGATTATTGTCTCAAACAATCATAATATACTTTCTAACTATAATCTAGTTTGTGATGATTAAAAAACACAAATAAAAGGCATCTAATTGTTGCTAGAAAAAATTTACCCATGTGGAGTTATATGCCTTTCTGAAGGATTTTTTGAGTTATTAATCTCCATAATTTCTATTCATATATAGGAGAAAAATGGTGTATTTTTTTCAAACTTTCCAGCTAAAAAAATAGAGAAGAAGATGAAGACAACTTTTCGATGAGTTTCTTATTACCCATTTGTTGTCTTCTTAATTTATACTCTCCTTTGTTTTAATTTTTTTGTGGGCTAGGTTAGTTTTGTTAGATTTGGGCTCTCCTTTTATTTTTTTGGGCTTTTTCAATAGTTTAATATCTCATAGGTTCCTCTAGATGCACTAGTTAAATCACAATCTAGGACAAACATTCAGTTGATTAGGGACAAATAAGGATTTGGGTGGAATTGTGGATCTAAAAAGGAATAACAAATATCTGTGCCAAAATGTAGGTACTGAGGCAAACATGGTCCCTAGTATATGTCTACATACATATATACAAAAGTGGGGATGAAAAAGCATAATGCAACATTGCTTCTTTAAGGTATTATTAACTAAGAAGCAACTAGAACACCAAATAAGATCCTATTGGCACAAGGCATGTAATATATCATAAGTCACCATGTAAAAATTTATATGATATTTTTGCCCCAGAAGCACAAGATGTCAAATGTACGTAGTTCTGTCTTTGTAAAATGTCCTAGGCCAAAGTTCAAAAATGTCTAGCTTGTTGTACTAAAATGCCATTGTGCTTATAAATGGATATTGGAATCATTCAGAAAATAAATTAATACTCAATCATGCCTATAAGAAGCAATTATAATCTTCGAATACATACTATAGCATTCAAATATCCCCTATTAAATTTAGTATCACTCTATTTAATTCCTTTTTTTAAGCTACAATACTAGTATAAATGTAGCATCCTATTACCTGCGGGGAGGCTAGAATAATAAATATCAGTGATTAATGAGAGATTAGAAATGCATTTTTCATGCTCATGCATAAAATGTCATACAAGTACACATGAATAGTGAAATTTTGCATATGAAAATAATTTTACATGCATTCATAGATAATTTCAGTTATAATTGGATCGAGATGTGTTATTTTCGAGAATTTTGAAATTTATTCTTATTGGAAATTTTATTGGTTAGTGGAATTGGTATATTTTTTAATTTTGGTGAATTTAGAATTAATTTTCAGAAATTCTGAATTTTAGGGAAAATAGAAAAAAAGTAATCAAAAGAATATTGGAAATAATTGGATTGAAAAGATGAGAGTTGAAGAAATTAGTTCAAAAGGAACTTGATTAGAGCATAGACATTAGGAAAGTGACAAGTGTCACTAACTTAGTTAAGTGGCTTTGGTATATTGTTAGAAGTAAGTTAGTTATCTAAAAGTTAAAAAGGGGGCTTAGGGTTATTTCTAGATACCTTCTTCGTAGATTTCTTTTCCAATACACAAAGTTGCTCACTAAAATCCTTTTGAGAGATTTCTTGTTTTTCCTTATCCCACACCTCTATAACACTGCTATTTGTCTTTTCTGTCTAAGAAAAAAATTGTTGGGAGTTGAATCTTCAATCTGAACTTCCATGAGTTTAATGTATTGATTTAGGTTGATTTTGACAATGTTGTCTTCTAGAAAGTTGTAGTTTAGTTTTCTAGTTTTTCAATGGTATATAGTATGAAATTTTTGAATATCGGAGTCAAAGTTATGATCCTTATAAGTGGAGATGCTTAGGAGTATAGGACGTATCATCTGGTGAGGACGCTTCATCTGTTAAGGACGTATCGTCTGGTGAGGATGTATCGTCTGGTGATGACGTCATATCGTCTGGTGCATTGTTCATTTAATCCTTTTGTCTAGTCCAATTATGACCCTTTAGATGACAAAATCTCACTTTAAAGTCTTCATGAAAGATGTATATATTGAAGTCCTCTTTATAATCCTTTAAGAATGACCTTGATCTGGTATCCCTAGAGCAAGTTATGCCTTTAGTCCCGAAATAGGTTTAATATGGTTGAGAATAGAATCTTGTTTGATTTCCTTCGGCCATAACTTTGTCATCCGACCTCCAAATGAAGTGATTCTTAGACCAATAGATTCATAACACATATTTCTACCTCTTCATAATTTTTTTTTAGCATTATGAATTGATTTGAAAAAGTTTGATCAAATGCAAGTGTGAGAATCTGTTGGAACAGTGTGAATAGGAATATCTTACTGAACATACTTTAGTATTTTGATTGTATTTGGATCTATAGGATTTCAAATGAGAGGATTTTTTATTTGGATCAAACAACGAGTGGAACAATTAGAACGAGCAATGGTGATAGCCTGGTTTGTTGGTTTCTTGTTCGACACTACATGATACTGGATACGCTTGAAGGTTAGGTATAACAATATACTGTGATGCTATGTTGTTTTTCGTGGAGCTCTCCTCATTCGTGTGACGTTATGTTGTTTTACAATTTTGAGTAGATGAAGAACATGCTCCTAAAAAATGAAGCAAAAATTTGACACTGCCTTGATACCGTATAAAACAATGATGTTTGAGGGTAAATAGAAATTAGAGTATATTATTCTCTCTTACGAAGCCAATGTATAGAGATACAATTACACTTTTAACGTAATTATATTTTAAGAAAAAACTTTAACAAAATCCTATATTTATCCTGTAGGCTTAGGATGAGAGAATTGTGCATAAGATTTTTGAGACAACTCTTTTTTTTTTTTAATTCAAGAGGAAGAGTTCAAAACTATAACAATCTAACTAACGTATTGCTCTACAGTACACTACTCTTTGCTTGTCCCTGTGAATTAGTTTCAGAGCTAACAATGGAGGCTCCTAAAGAAAATGTATTTCTGGGCTGGCTAGGACTGTCAGGTTATTCGCGCACTGGTTTCCTTCTCGATACACATATTGTATATGTGCCTCCCACTCTTTTTGGAGTAACCTACGGGTATCTATCAATAAAAAATTATTAACGTCAAACATTGTATTGGATGGGGATAGAAGGTTAATGACTTGTAAAGAGTCCACTTCGATCATGACTCGGCGGTATCCTAGCAATCAAGCCAAAGTGAGACCTGGGTGGACTTCTCAAAGTTGTGCCGTAATTGGCGAGTTTTTTCCAATGTGATGAAGAAAACCTCCACACCACTGTCCGTGTCAGTCACAAATTAAACCACCAATGGTAGTTATAGACGATACTTGCTTGACTGCTCCATCTGTATTAATTTTTACCCAATTTTTTGGCGATTTAGCCAACCCTACTAGACTACTCACGGGTAGCTCCAAGGTCAAAAATACACAACTTTTCACTACCTTCATCTTAACTATCCACTCCACAAATTTCATCGCTGCTAACGTACCGTCTTCCGGTTAAACAAATTGGAGACGGCTCTTTCACTAGATAAACCGTTTATGCTTAAATTTGATATCTGTATTCACTTTATCTAGAAAATCAACTAACTATCCAAAAATCCGACAATTAAAAAAGACGTGGGGCTCAATTCGCGGTGAATGTGCAGCGGAAAATGTCAAGTGGGAGAGATCTCCATCTGTCTCTTTTCCTTTTTGCGAAAAGAAAAAAGACGAAATGATAGCTGTAAACAAGTACCCTTGGCTATGAAAAGACATTCTGGTTTTAATCCAATTTAAGTTAACTTTCACACATTTGTCCTCCTTTTCTTCCAACTTTATTCGGGACACAAATTAGAAAGTGACTCAAGGGTCTCCGTTCAATCTCTGAAAAGTTGGACGGCTATTATAAAAAGCCTAAACTCCATTCATAATTCCATTTCAATAAAGCCACTTATCAATTAAGCTTGCTAGCTATAACCAACTGAATAATCAAATCGACAAACATTAATCTATCATCAACATCGCAACACCTATGATACTCACAGCTTTTAAAGCATACAACTTTTTGTGATGATCAGGTTAGGTTAAACAACTAATTAAAAAAATTACGTATAGTCTTGGTAGGAAACTTCCAATCAATAAGCTTTTGCATGCATGAAGGAATATAATTCCTAACACTCTGCTTCAATAGAAGCCGTCAACTACACACCTCGCGTACTTTTTAACTTTATATCATACATCTTTGTCATTTATCACAGTTGTTCTCCATTGCATTTCTAAAGTTGGCTGTCTCATTGTAACAATAGCATATTCTCATAAAGCGTAGTCCGTAGACGCATGTCATGTACATCCGTGTCCTATTTGTTACAGATTATATATATATATATATATATGGGTGCGACACGTTAACAATAGATAGAGTTGGTTATCTTTAATTAGAGATATGTTGCAAGTTATATGATTGGGAGTAAGCTTTGCTTTTCTCTCATATCACCCAATCCAACACAACCTTGAAAAGCATAAGGAATCACCTCCTTCCCACAAACTAGCTTCACGTTAGGGTCATCCATATTATTTTTGGATACCTCAAAAATATTTTCACCTTAATTTATTTTAGTAATCATATGTTATTTATCATCTGATACTAGTGATTTGTTTTAAGTGTTATACCAAAGAAGAAACTTTTCACTTGAAGAATTCAAATAAGATATTCAATCAAATTGTTACTATATTAAATGTCGATGAATAAAGTTAACTTTAAATTAATTCAAAATACGATTCCAAATTTTAAAGTAACAGATATTCTTATATTAGGAAAAGCTTTTATCATGATTTTGAAGGTACTCTAAAGGTTGAGAATAGAAAATTAAATTGATATATATTATGCATGTCAAATAGCATGTTTATATATGATATTTTATATGTTTTCTATGTTTGATAAGATGAAAAAATTAAATTTCTCATTAAAATATTAACCACTTTGAAAATGTGATTATTACCTTCTATTATTTAACCTAATATGTTTTTATCTTAAATTAAAAGGTCGTACTTAACTCAATTTGTATGATTTGGATATGTTAATCATGATCATATGAATTTAAAATCAAGGTTAGGAATAACATATAAGATATATTTTGACAATAGTTGTCACATAATGGATCTAGGAGTCGCATAAAAAGTGATTAATAAGGATGTTATCTATCTAATTTAAGTTTAGTTGGTTTGTTAAATGACTTAAAATCAAATAAATTTGAATAGGATCATAGCTCACTAAAGATATTAGAATAACATTTTCGAATAGTAATCAAGGCTATTATTTTGAATAAAATAGTAAGAGTAACCTAATACATAATTAAAGTCTTAATCTTATTTGGTAGTCATGAGATATAAATAATTACTTACTTTTCTTATATTTTTAATTTATTTTTAGTGGAAATTACCTTTGTTTAGTATAATTGATATTAAAAGTTAATGAACCAAATTTTTTGAGAAGAGTCATCAAAGTTAGGAAGAAAAGTTATACATCCATTATATAGTTTTTTCTATTAGTCCTTGTTAAGGATTTGGTAACAAAGTTTTAAAGATATGTCAATATGATATAGATGAAAAAATTTAGTGTTATTTTAAGTTGACTAATGTTTCATAAACTTTAATGACAACATGTAAAATGTACGTCAACACTATGATAGCATGATGAATGTAACACTCACATATCCTCTGGGAGGATATGCAGATGTCACACAAAACAAAACTGAAACAATCCAAATCATACCAAACATTCCTTACATGCATTCCCAAAAACTCAAGCAAATACACAATACACATCATTAAATGTTGTTGTAAACAAACCATAATGTACTTCATATATAATAAACTTATCAAATTACATGCCTTAAACATAAACCATCCTGTAATAAGGTTATTACAAACTATTAAACAAATACAAACTGTCTCATATTGTTAGATACAACTAAAAAATAAATCATATAAAAAATATATTGTTAGGTGAAAGTAGATGATCTAAGTTTACAAAAATAGTTTCTATGTGATGAATTAAGGGGGACTAATGTTTAACATGAGTAGCAAGAATATACAGTTAGATAACAAAAGTTGTCCTTTTATGTCACATTGGTTAAATTAATATAATGAAAATCATAAAGTTACATACAAGAATATATTTATCCTTTTGGTTATAAATTGTATGACACTTGTGGAACTTATTAGGTCGAAGAATAACCAAATCAACTTTTGGTAAAAGAATAATGATGTTATTGAATTGTTAAATCTTATAAATATGATGTGTGGGTGTAATAACAATTCATAAAAGAATGAAACTTGCATTTTATTACATTTACTAATGACTTTATATGATATAATCATATGTTTTGAACAAAATATTGATTTAAAATTTTGAAAATTCAAATTATTTAAATCTAAGTAAAAATTAAGCATTGAAAATCCTAAAACACTTCGATGAGATTTAAATTTGCTTGGTTTCCTATAAAGAATGGGATTCTTTAGTAAATATCTCTACAACTAAATTCTATAACAATACGAATTTATGTTATGAGGAAAATACAATATGTGATACTGTATAATATAATATTTATTTCTTTTATAGCTATGCTTAGCATAACAATTTACCTTTGTTAGTTCCAATTAAATCTATTATCAAAATTTTATATTAGATACGAAATGTTAAGACTTTAAAAGATTCAAAAGAGACTTAGAGAAGTGATGCTTAGTTGACATATGTATTATCTAATCAGTTTAGAACTAAATCAAATGATAAAAGGTTATGACAAATCCAAAAGGTTGGATATAATCTCATAGAACCTATTAAATAAATTATTTGTTTCAATGTACACTTATAGGATAATGTTTATCAAAATAAGTAGTGAAAGTAAGATAAATTTGAAAAGTTTAAGTCTAATGACAATACATTCAATTGGAACTAATACCTTTGTTGATACATTTGATGCATAATTGAAAGGTTATGAGATATGGAAAGATTTACTTTCTTTATGAATTCAAATAGTTTGTTTTTAAGATGATTGTGAGTTTATCATGTCAACAAGAAGATTAGTGGGAGTATAGCTGTCCTCTTAAGTGAGAGTATGTGGAGACATATTTCTCATAAAGAACAACATTTCTAATCTTCAATTGTTAAAAACATAATTGTCTAATAGTAAATCTTGTTGGATATGAAAAAGGTAACAACTTAATTCTAAGAATTAGATCTATAAAGATAGGTTGGAAGTTGTTAACCTATTCTAAGTCTAAGTATGTCGATAATGTACTAAAGATGTTTCGTATTTGATATATCTGATACTTATGAAGTATTAAAAATATCTACGATTTTATGTATGAATTGATTTTTGAGTATAAAATGATAAGGTTATTACATTAGAAGTAAATCCTAATTAACTTTTTTTTTTACTTAGAACAATATCATTTTAAGACTGGAAAGGTTCCAATGTAGCAATGGTTACTGATTAAGCCATAATACATTTTTCATTTAGTAGAAATTATTATTTGGATCAATACGTTCTTTAATGAACTTGATATAGTCCCCTGCATTGCTCAAGATAGTAATGTACTATGGAATATTAAAGTCATTGGGTGTATAAAAGGAGATAAGGTCTCGTCAAAGATTCAAGGATATATTTAGGCAATTTTTCTTCATTATGATGATAATTAAGATGAAAGTTGTAAGAGTTAGGCAAAGCTATAAAGAATCTTGCAGAATTCTCTTATTAAGTTATTGTCCCAATAGTAGCATGATTGTTATATGAAGATATGGTAAATAATACATAAATGATTGTCTTACTACAAGTAGGAGATTGCTAGTTTATGCCCTATAGTTAATCACTATGGTTGTTGTTTAGTGACAAAAAAATTTAAAGGCATTTTTTATCTCGTACATGTTTAGATGTTCATGAAAAAGTACTTAGGATAATTATACGTTACAAATAAAATTATAATGAGATTATAATTATGAGATTCATGTTGCACTTATGTATTACCCCAAAATTGTTTCTAGTTATTGTTCTATTAAAACTAGACATTAATAAAACATAAAAAGGCTAACACACATTATGCTTTTTCTTATGAAGGAAGTAGTTAATCTCATAGGATAAAGTATGAAGATACTTAAACAAACATGTGTGGGTGCTTGTTAGAGAACAAGTTCACCATACTAACCTAATATGCGAAATCTGTTTGGAACTTCTTTGACTTGAGGTCTCCAAAACTATCTTGTATAGTAATTGCTATGTTTGTTACTATTTATGACCTATTCTAATCATAGGTCGTTCAACCAGTTGTCAATGGATGTAACATGAACTATAATGAGGTAGTTGTGTGATCAAGGTAGGATTTATCACCCTTAAGTAATTAAGAAGAATTTCCCGTTGTTCTCGATTAGTATTGATTTGGGAAATCCTTGGTTAAGGTGGAATGACGCTTTGTAAATAATTTTCAAATGTCATTAATTGAATCAATCACTAATGATGGAGAACTAATAAGATTAGACTAAAAAAGAGAATACATTAATTCCAAGCTCTATCTAATCAAAATATTGTATGATGAAAGGATTGACTTATATAGAAAAATCATGCATAGAAATGTTAGTCAAAATCACTTGACATTTCTAAACATTTGGGTGGTTATGATACATTGCTAGGCGTCAATCTTGATATATGATTATAAATTGTTAATTGGAGAATTAAAGATAAATTAAAAGGAGTTTTAATTTATCTAATTCTAATTATGAATTCTAATTATAATTTATGATCATTGCTAATATATTTGAAAACCTAATAGGTCATACATAAAGAATGAGTTGAACAAAGCAAACATAATTTTAATTAAGTTGGACCTAATTGTAAAATTTAAGAAACTTTATAATTAAATATGAGATATTTAATGAATAAGGATCAATATGAGATATTGAATCTTATTTAAATACAATTGGTATTTAATTATAATTATTTATACTTCTAAGGCTAAAATACATTTAACCCCTGTGTTTTATCCCTTGATACGTTATGCCCCCCTTTATTTTAAAAATGGACTTATTACCCCTTTTGACCATCAGTCAAAGGAGCTTAAAATTCAAAAAGACTTTTTTGACCCATGTATTATGATATCAACACAACCGTAATTTTTGCATTTTTTGGACAAATATACCCTTTTATTATTTTGTTGACTAAAATACATTAGACCTCGATATTTTTTGCTTTATTTCATTATGTCCCCTATTTCAAAAATAAAATTTTAAGTATGTATTACATTTTGATCGTTAATAAATAAAAAAGGAAAATTACTAAAAATACTATTGTCTTCACAATTATACTAAATGACCTTTAATTTATGGAAAAAAATTTTAAAAAAATTTATTTGTGAAATAAAATTGAAAACAAGAAAGAAAATTTATTGAAGGTGTCATTTTTAACTTTACATTCAAACTGTTATTTGATAAAAAAAATTACAAATTTTTATTTGTGGTTTACCTTCTCACCATTACTTCAAAAAAAGAAAAAATAATAAAATAATTGAAAATATCATTTTTCTTCAAAATTGTATAGTTTGAGATACTTCTATCCTTAAAAAAAGATTTAAAAGTAAAAGCTACTTTTCTATGGAAATTAAAAAAAAGCAAAACTTCATTATAACTCTTTAAAATAAAAAACGCGTTGAAGCACAAAGCAACAAATATTGCCAGATTGAAGAAAAATATAATAGCAATATTAATAATATCATTAGCTCAGCATTTCTTCAAAAAAGGCAAATAATAACTTGTTTTTGCTTTAATCCAAATAGAAATATCAAAGCTAATCTCCGATAGTTACAAAATGACTATTATTCAGCTTCAAAAATTACCAAAATGTTATCCATATTTTAGTTTGTTCAAGATTAGCATATGAATAATAACTTAAATATCTAAGCAAAAGTCAATATATAATATTGAAACTACAATAAACTATTGTTACTCAAAAGCTAGATTCTTCCAAATCAAACAGTCAATGGTATTCCCCACTTTCTGGACCCCCATCCCTACAAATATGCACTCCAACAAAAGACTGTTGATTGGAAAACAAGTATTCACCATGAATAGATTGGCGCATCTCAATCTACAAAAATTAAGTGTACAAGTTTGAAAAAATGTGAAATAACTATAGAAATAATTAAATACAAATAATAAGAAAGATACTCTACTGTTGGTAGGATTCGAACAGTAGAGTAGAGAATATACTCTAGTGTAGGTTGGTAAAATAAACATACTCTAGGTGCAAGTTTTGATTGTTCACTTGTTTTAGGTGTAGTCTCTAATTATTCATTTGTTCCACTAATAACAACACTTCTTTGCTAATTATCAAATTCCTAAAAAACGTATACATGTTAAAAGAGAACATATATTAAATCATCTAATAACAAAGGTTAAGTGAAGTAGACCTTGTCACAAGGAATAATCGAATGCATGTTTAAAAACCTAATGCCATTCCATACAATGGCCCATTTTTCTTTGCCCAACCTTTGTTTGCACCTATACTTTGTTCTTTGTTAGTTCCTTAACCCCTTCCCTTTCCTCTCCTCCTAGAACGGGGCATGCTTGTGTTGAAAACCTCAACATTTTCTCCGTCACCATTTCCCCTACCCCTTTTTTTCCTGCTAGAACTAGCCACACTTAT
>JANSVB020000098.1:485816-501679 GCA_025504935.2 Erythroxylum haughtii
AAAATCTCTCTTGAAGGCTAACACAATTGAAACCCTAGCTTGTTTTCTCTTCTTTCTCTCCTTCTCTTCTTCTCTTCTTATTTCTCTCTCTTCCTCATGACACTCTCTTTTTTTCTCTTCAATTTTGATTTTTCTCTCTTCTTAAAATGCAAGACAACATTTCTTCTTCTATGCCCCTAATGATTGAGAATTGTCCCATTTGTCCTTCCATTTATGCCTTGTCTTTTATGCTTAAGTGTATTGCCAAAAGTACCCTTGAACATTCTGATATAACACTTTCTTCTAGAAAAAATGTTTCCCATTGTCTTAATTTTCTAATGACACCAAAATCAATCTATTTGGTTCAGAACTCTAAAAGTATTGCCCCCAACATTTTCAAACTGTTCTTATATTGAAACAGTATACTATACTTAAATTCCTACCAGAAATTAAAAGTCTTAGAGAATAAATTTTGATTTCTTCATATAATTTGTAGCTCCATGTCTCTATTTTATTTTGAAATAAGAATCATCTCATTTGGAATCCTATAGATCTAGATATATTCAAAATACCGAAGTATGTCCAGTAAACATCCAATTCATACTCTTCCTAACGATACCCTTACTTTGATTCAATCCATCTTTTTCAAATCAATACCAAATGCTATAAAATTCTATGGAGGGACAGAAAAATTTTAAGAAACTATTAGCTCAAGAATCACTTCGTTTGGAGGTCGGTGAACAAAGTTATGACCGAAAGAATCAAACATGATTTTGCCCCCAATCATATTGAACCTGTCTCAGGACAAATGGCATAACTCTCTCTACAGATATCATATCAAGATCATCTTAGGACAATTTCAAAGAGGACCTTAAGATATACAACTTAAAAGAAGACCTTGAGGTCAAATTTTATCATCTCAAGGGTCAAAAGTGACCAAACGATAGGATTAGACGAAACCAAATGAAAAAGCAGACAAATCAGGAAAATTGCTATAACTTTTTCTAAAGATATTAGATTGTCTTTATATTGTTTGAAATAGGACTTCAAGATCTAAAACTTTTATGAAGACCTTAAAGACAGATTCTATCGTCTAAAGGGTTAAAAATGAAGCATACAATAGGTACAAACGAAACCAAATCAAAAAGCAGACGAATCAGGAAAATTGCTCTAAATTTCCATACAAATATTAGATTAAGACTTTATTTATATGGTTTAAAAGAGGACTAGATCTACAACTTTCATGAAGATCTCGAAGATAGATTCTATCGTCTGAAGGGTCAAAAATGAAGCAGATGATAGGTACAGACGAAACCAAATCAAAAAGAAGACGAATGAGAAAAAGTAGACAAATCAGGAAAATTGCTATAACTTTCACTACAGATATTGGATTAAGGAATTCTTTAGATGGTTTTAAATAGGATTTCAAGATATACAACTTTTATGAAGACCCTAAAGATAAATTCTATCGTTTGAAGGGTTAAAAATGGCGCAGATGATAGGTACAGATGAAATCAAATCAAAAAGCAGACAAATGAGAAAAGCAGATGAATCAGGAAAATTTCTATAAGTTTCCCTACAGATATCAGATTAAGGATTTCTTTATATTTTTTGAAAGAGTACTTCAATATCTACAACTTTCATGAAGACCTCAAAGACAAATTCTATTGTTTGAAGGGTCAAAATGGAGCAGACAATAGGTACAGACGAAACCAAATCAAAAAGCAGACGAATGGGAAAAAGCAGACGAATCAAGAAAATTGTTATAACTTTTCTTAAAGATATCAGATTAAGGAGTTATTTAGATGGTTTGAAAGAGGACTTCAGGATCTACAACTTTCATGAAGACCTAAAAGACAAATTCTATCTTTTGAAGGGTTAAAAATGGAGTAGACGATAGGTATAGAAGAAATCAAATCAAAAAACAGACGAATGGGAAAAAGCAGATGAATTAGAAAAATTGCTATAACTTTCCCTAAAGATATCGGATTAAGGCATTCTTTATATTTTTTTAAAAGAGGACTTCAAGATCTATAATTTTTATGAAGATCCCAAAGACAAATTCTATCGTTTGAAGGGTGAAAATAGAGCAGACGATAGGCACAAATGATAATGTACAGAAGGTCAAACTTAGAAGAAGCAAAAAGTCAAATATAGACGATATGATATCATCACAGACGATATGACGTCATTATAGGCGATATGACATCATCATAGACGATACATTTTTATAATCAATATGACGTCATCATAGACGATACATTCTATACTCCTAAGCGTCTCCACTTATAAAGACCATAACTTTTAACTCCAATGTCCAAAATTCTCATGCCATGTACCATTGGAAAGATAAAAGAAAGATATAAAACTTTCTAGAAGACAAGTTTGTCTAAATCTATCCAAATCAATGCAAAATTTTCCCTGAATTTAGAATATGAACTTTACATTCCTCCACCAATGTACTACACCCAGTTCTCAACTTCGTAACAAATTTTGAGATTCTTAAAGACAGAATTTAAATTTGATGTCTCATAAAAAATGTAGCCATATGTTTCTAGTTTAATACAAAGTAAAAATTATCTCGTTTGGATAACTAGAGAAAAAGTTGTGGCTAAAAGACTAAAGTATACTCCGTGAGCATTTTCCAGATCAACTACCCTTTTTGTTACAGAATCTTTCCTTAACACAACTCATACCAAGATCACCTTTTTTACTTTATTTACTCCTCATTCTCAACTTCATTTCAAATCAATATCATCCATAAAGAAACTATAATCCATCATTAATCATGAACACCAATTACAAAACATACACATATATATATATATTCTTCATCAACTTACTATACAAATTCAATTTCATTTTTGCTTTCATTTTACTTTTAACTTTCACCTTAATTCTTTCCATTTCAAAATCTCTTATCCACCAAAAACACCAAAGTAAAACATGAATCTATCTACATTTCTCATTCACTAGTTTACTCTGTCTATCATTTCTAAATCAAGTATTTTCATTATTTGTTCTTTACTCATGACTAATCACCAAAATTTCTTATTTACCAGTTCTAATCTTCTAAGAAAAGTTTGGGGTCCAACTCCCCTGGTCCATAAGCTTCTTAAATAGCCACTCCAGTTGCCAGTGAGTTATCCGTGTTGGTTCTTCCTCCGTCCGCTGTTGGAGTTTCATGGGTGGTCGGTGCTTTTGTTGGACACATATCGATGTTGTGGCCTACTCTCCCGCAAGAAAAACAAATTATAGGTAAGCCTTCATAAACTACCTTAATCTCTTCCTCGTCGATTTCAACTCGTGATACTATAGGTTCTGTGAGGTCAATGTCTACTACAATTTTGGCAAATTTACCCCTTTGTCTGTGTTGTGTAGTATCATCAATTCTTATAGTATGTCCTACTAGATCACCCAGAGTGTTGAGTATAGTTGGGTGATACCTCAACACAGGTAACTCAAGAAATCTCACCCACACGACGGCACGCCTGACTTTCCCATGTGCTAGTCGGAACTATAGGCTCCAAGGTTGCACTGTTAAGGCGTGTCCAAAAATGACCCATGGTTAGGGCTGTCAAGTAATCTTCTGTTTCGATCAGGTTAACTAGGAAGAAGTCATTATCCAGATCAATCACCTTTAAAGGGCCAGTAAGATTCTACATAGTTTTGAGTCGATTCGTTAATAGTCGATATCCAATAAGCCGTCCCAGTAATTTACCAATAACTGCACGTTCCCAGAGTTTGTACAATTGGTTTTTAAAGGTGGGAGACAGTTCAATCGCGTTGCCAAATGATCCCTACACTCTGATAATATCGCCTTCTTCTACCTTTGGTGTGGGTTCTTCAGGCCAAGTAATTTCATCCTCGCCAACTGTTAGATTTGTGCCGATAACGACAACACTGTAAGTCATGGGTTATTGTATAGTGGTTGATTGCTCCTCACCTCACGTAGCCGAACCTTTTTAGTTGTATGTCCATCGATGGTAGGGTGGCTGGAGTCTCCTCGCGCTGCTTCAGAACGTTTTGAGTTACCCATTGATACCAAGCTCAAACCAAACTTATCTTTTGTTGTTTCATTGAACATAATGTCTTTTGATTTGAAAAGTGCTCATTCAAAATTTTCAAGAATAATAAATGAAATATTTACCTCTTATTCAAAATTTTATATAGTCTATGAAGATGACATATAACAACATTTCAAGCATTTTAAAAACTTTTATCCATATTATTTAAAAAAAGAGCAGATCATTGGTGTCAAAAATAAAACTTAGGCTTTTTCAAACTAAAATAAGATTCGTAGAACATTATGATGGTAAGAGAAAAAAGAACAAATGGATCTTGTAAGATTTTCAATAAATTCTTGGATTTTTTTTGGAAGTAAATGATTATTCATCTCCTTCTCATCTTTCATGAATAGTTGGGACATTGAGGAACATCAAAAAATGCAATTAAGGAATTAGTTTGATTCTAATAATCTAATAGAAAGAACTTTAGTATTTCGTAACAAAATTTCAAACCAAATTTTGATAAGAAAACAATTACAAAGATTTTTTAGGAAGCTTGAATTATGTAATGAATGTTTTAATTTTTTAACAATAGTAAAGAAAAAAATTTAGTATATATCGAGACTTTGGGACACTACTCAAAGTAACTATTCTACTATTAAAAAAATTATCTTTTTTTATGTACTATAAATTTTCAAGGAGAACTGTTACATAAAAAAAATTTCTCTATATTGATTGTAAATATGCTAAAAAAGTTGTATTGAGAAATTTTGAAAAATAATGTTTAAAAGCAAAATTTTGTTAGATGGTAAGCAATTTTTTAATATTTTTTGTATTGATATTGAATATATTAATGGTGAAGCAAAAGAATTTCTTTAATCCAGAACATGACTTCAATAGCAAACTCAAACCTCAGCAAAACCCAGAAAGCCCATCTATAATAAAATTCCGTAAAATCCTGGCTAAAAGTACTAGAAGATGAAAACGCAGTCCCTTTTTTGCCCAAAGCTCTCTAAACCCTCTTCTACAGTGGTAAATATTTAAGATTGAATATAACGTTTTTCAATGACCCTAGAGTTAGCAAGAAAACCCATAAAATTAAAATTTATCAAAAATAGTTACAAAAAATGCAACTAAGGAAATTGTTTTTAAAAAAAAAAACCAAAGAAACTGATTACATAAAAATAAAGCACCAGCCTAACAAAGTCATCCCTTCCCTGCATATTCCACTTGCAAAATTAATTAAACCATCCAGTTTATTGAGTAGGGATAAGAACCCTAGAAACTATAAGTTATTATGACTAACAACAAGCTTAGATCAGTGCGTTCTTATTGACCAACACTTCATGGTTGCTCTTTTTCAACACCCAAACAAAGTATAACTTCATTAGTTGGTGAAAGTGGTACTGGTACGAGTATGACCCTATACCACAACCCATGGATATTGCACCTTCAAACAAAATATCAAAAATATTTTTTTCTCCGTCCCTATTCCCAGTATTTGCATTGAATTTAAAATAATGAGATAATGATCATAAAGCTTCCCAACAAGCTATAGAAGAATGTTTATAAATAAGCAACATTACAATATTTTTATAACAAAAATCAAAAGCTCGATTATTATTGGCTATCATAAAAATAGAAAAAGAATATTTTAAAATAATCAAACGATCAATTACGAAAATCCATATATTTATTGTAATGGCTATTTAAAAGGCCCAAAGATATCGGAAAGCTTAAGAGCAAGTTGAGAAAAATCACCACTACATGCGAACACCAAAGCTAGCAACGAGACTATTGAAAGATTCCCATCATCAAATGATAAAATGATCAAAAAGGGCCTTTAAATGCGTATATGAAACAAAACATTTGCAATCAAGCTTCCTCTTTCGAGTCTCTTCTGTCGTCCTCTTGCTCTTACCTTAAACCCCATTTTTTTTTATTTGCCTAATGAAAATATTCTTTTATCCAAACTAAAGTCATTCTAAAACCAAACCTCTCCTGTAGAACTTAGTACTAAAGCTCCCTTCCTCCTCCAAAATCTAAATCCTCTTGTATTAATGCTTTATCATATTTAATCACAAAGGGAGTTATCTCTCTTAAAGTTTTTATTATTTAAATTATTTCCTTTATACAACAATATTAGCTTGTAATGGACTGGTTTGATCATCTGTCAAACCCTTATATTTGCTTCAATATTATATTAACATTATTATTTTTTATTCTTGAATATTACTTACTTTATTATTGCTTTGTTTGTTATATTATTATTTTGATTTTAATGCTCTACTTATGTTATTATTAATGTGAAATATCCAGCGTTCCTCAAACTAGAAGACTCTCTTATAGTAAAAGAATTACATGAAGAGAAGAACTAAAACAATTTTTATCTCATCCATAATATATAGTAATAATAAATCAAATTTTAGTTTGTAGAAAGTCACCACTAAGTATCATTTAATAGATATTGTAGATATATTAAATGTTTTTAAGGATTTACTTATAATAAAGCTTATTTGAACATATTATTTATCAATCATCAAAGATATTTTCAAGTTTTCCATTTATTTTTTCACCAATTAAGGTTTCCCCCATTAATATGTAGCCAATTTAATATTCAACTTGATATTCTCTACCATATTCACCAAGCTATCTTTTTATTTTATTAATTTTGACATTACAATATTAGATTTGTCGAAGCAGTTTTAAAAAATAAGATTTTAAAGGCCAAAGCTAGATTCATGGCTTTGTATTGCATTTTATATATTAATAATAAAGAAATTAATCTTGCGCTCATTTATATTTGAATCTTTATTTATGAGTCTTTGTTTGCAATACTGAGCCGATGATCCTTTGTGCCAAGAGTGGCTGGTAAGTCCTGACAGACATCCAGAGAATCTTTTTTCTCTTCCAACCTTTTGAAAGAAAAACTGGCAGATGTTCAACTGAGAAAAACCACAAGGGAAATTTGTTGTTACAGAAATTATTAAACAAGACTCTGTCTCACTTGATGGCCCTTCTGTGCAAAAGCCAATAAAAATAAAAGAAATGGCGAAACCCATTTGTCTAAAATTCTAAGAGATGCTGCGAACAAGCACTAAAACAAACCTCCCCCTTACTGAAAATTATGCCCAATATACACCAACTTGATTTAGTAAACAAAAACCTACATATGCCCGCCAATGAATACAAAGCTCAGCCTCTTTTAAACACCACCGATGCAGCTGGCTCACTCCAATTAGAGTCGTCTCAGGCTCCCCCCTTGCCGAACAGTACAGCAGTTGTAACCTAAGCCAGCCAACCAGCCATCCCAGGAAAAGATCATGTGAATCGCATGACTTATGTCCTTCTATAACTGCTTCATTGTTTTCTATCTCCATTTAGCCAAGCAAATCTTTGAACAAATTGGGGTTTGGACTTGATGGGGTCACGCCCATCAACCTCACAAGTGCATCCTTTTCTAAGGAGTCTTTAGCGTTTGGACCTTTATTAGATTGTGGGGAATGCAGAGTTGCATTAACTGATGCAGAGGTAGACTTACTATCCAGCCCATCAGAAGATGGAGACTGCACAAGGCCGCCACTCTGTTCAGTTGTATACATATCTGAATATAATGAAATGACATCGGGAGTTTTGCTGGGACCAACTGCATTCCCACTGGACGTACCTTGGCTTGGGTCAAGCAACCCCTCCAACTGCTTAAATGGATCCACTGCTTGTGTACTGCCAGTTACAGACGGTTCTCCAAGATCGAGCAGATCTGGTGGTGGTTGAACTGGATGTGACTTCTCCACAACGGTATCTGTGAAAGTTGAAGCTGCTGCCTTGGATGTAGTTAAATTGCTTGCTTTTGCAACCTTGTTACCGGTTGAAGAGGATGCTCTCTTCTCAGTTTTTGACGATCCCCCAAACAATGATGCTGCAAGCTTCTGTTTCTCTGGAGAGATTTCAACTTGTGTTCTGTTCGATTCGTAAGAGATTTCCCGTGTTCTTGGGTTTCCAGTAGTCATTCCCTCAGCTTGTGTGACCCCATTCACTGGTTTCTGTGAGGCAGAATTTGTTGACGTTGCAGGAGAGGAGTAACTTGGCTTACCCCACTTCTTTTGCACCCCATCAAGTCGTAGCTTGATTTCTGATGGCCCTGCATCAGATGAAGATGATACTGATGGCATTTGTTGCGCCTCCCTATAATAACTTGGCTCAGGAACAGGAACAAGTTCAGATGAGGATGCTAGTGGTACAGGAGAAATCCCCACTGGTAGTGAAGTCTTGGGAAGCTCATACGCCTCAAATCTAAGACTATGTGTAGAAACTTCATGCTGTTCTTGGGATCTAAAGTTGCTTATGTCAAAAATCCCAGAACGCTCGTTCTCAGGAATATATGGCTGTGCCCCCTTTTCCAGTGACTCTTTGACATAGCCATCAAGGAAAGAAAGGTTTCTGTCGACCTGCAATTTGAAGCTCAAAACATTAGAAATCAGCACACAACAATGTCGAAGAAATAGTAGGCTTATCAAGCTATGGATTGAGCACAAAAGTGTGTTAAGACAGGTGAAAATTGGTCATCATAGCCTGACGAAGCAATGGGAACTTAAAGATGTAAAAACTGATTGGGAAGTTGACTGGTAACCTAATGTATTCACCAAAAATGCAAATGGTAAGAAGCTCGGCAATGTTGTCAGACATATATGACCATGGAATAGAAAAAGGAAACAATTGGTCTTGGTTCCATTGGAGCCCCATGAGTCTGAAAAGGAGATACTAATATCTAAGTTTTTCAAAGATGAATATTCTATGAAGCAGGGACATGTAGATTTCCTAGACATTCTAAAAGTAGTAAGTACACGAGGAACAAAATAAAATCACTTGGACAACCTCAATGTCTTCACAACTTGCGTCTAAGGGCATGATGCATTCAACAGGATGACCATCCAACTCAGTTAATGCTTGAAGCTCATACGCACGTTGCTGCAAGTCAGTTGAATGAGAAGCTGACAATTCTTCAATCAGAGATTGACACTGCAAGAAATAAATAACAGTTTCAAACGGTGTTTGCTTCCTTTTTCATATGGACAATTTATTATATGTGAAAGCAATTATCACAGTACACTTGCAACGGCAATGTTAATGCACTATCACAAAAGCACAATATCTAAGGTGTCAAGAGTTCTTTAATCATATGGCATTCAGACATTATAAGGATAACTCCATTGAGTACATCAACAATAATTTGTAGAAGGAAATGGTTACCAAATAAGAAATGGTACTAATTTGCTGTCAATATGTAATTATTCAGAAAATTACCTCGGGTAGAATATCCAATTTTCTGCCAGCAGCTATTTCAAATGAATATACTTTCATGATAGCTGTCACTGCATATGCCTTTCAAAAAGGTGAAAATCATTATCAAACAAATACAATAAATTATGTGACTACAGTAATTAGTGTACTAATCATTATGGAATTAAGGACTCAGCTTCAAGAGCAACGGATGTCTGAAACTTGATAGCTACCTTAACGGTTTCATCATTTGAATATGCCTCAGCCACATCGCATAGCTTCCCAGTAATATATGAAGCAGAAAACTTTCCATCAGCAGTTCCATATTCTCCCAGGACCCAACAAACAACCTGGAAATATAATGTGTATATAAGAAACAAGACAAGGATTGCTTCCGTAAAATTCATCTAAACATGCAGTTGTGTGCCAATATAATATGCTTGGTCACAAAAATGGGAGCAAGCATCTGCACGTATGGCCACGCAAAAAGAAAACAAGAATAACAACATACTTGAAGAAACAAAGATGGAAGCTTTGGCTCCCCAATAATGCGCAAATATGATTCCACCTGCACAACAAAGAAAGTTCTACAAACTTCTTTACATGTTAAAAGAAAAAGGACTTGATAAACAATAGAACTAGAACAAAACTACGGAGGCATGTGCATGTATCAAAATAAATTCCACCTCATAGATCACCATTTGCATTGACAAGGTCCACGTAATGTTCTCTTTTAAAGTTAGATCCTATTCTAATTAACTCCTTTCTGTACATCATTGTCAAAATTTTGCAAAATGCTTTAGCAATTCCTACTAGTTGAACGAAATTCTAGCTCCCGCTCACTAGCTTTCTGCCATCAAAAGTAGTTTGCTAATCCATTCAAGATGAAAGGCATCACATTTAATACAATTATTTTCAGTAGAAAAGTTTTGACGATAACTGTCTGTGAACATATGCTACAAGCCTTCAATAGCTCTGTCAGTTTCCTTCTCTCCTTTTCTCTTCAGTGTTTTATCACAAATTCAAACATTAAACAATGGAAGTTACAATCTTCAAAATTCTAGCAGTATGAATTTGAAATGTGAATTATGCTATGCTTTGAGGTATAATTTTTCATTGAGCTTCTATATTATAAATATATGAATTCTTAATCCAGTGCAAAAATCAGAGGAACATACAGCTGATGATCTCAATTGACTATCAGCACTTTCATCATCCTCTCCAAATCCCTCCGCAATTAAGCGCATCAAGTTGTGGGCCACCTTAATATTCACCAAATCTCCAGCATGCTCAAAGACTTTATTCATGGTCTGTGTAGTCAAGAGCGACAAGAAGTTAAGGTTGACATAATAAATATCTACAGAGAATAGAATATTATCTCTACCTGAATAAACCACTGGTTACTAGGTGCAAATTGCTCAGCAAGTTCTACACAACGGGATGCTATTTCTGTTTTATAATGACTATCATTGATGCTAATCATATAATCAATCATGCGATCAACAATGACTTCCACATTGGAGGACTTGGTCATTTTGTACAGCAGTTCAAAGGTCTTTCTCTTTAGAGTATCATCTGGGTCCTGTGTCATACACCACCATGAAGCATTGCCTTTATAAGAAATATGCCTGGGGATTTAACTTAAAAACAAACAAAATCATAACATGAAATAGCGGTCAAAACAGGTACATATTATATACCCATATGTAGAATCTCTAAATCATAAACTCATAACATCAAGACTTACCAATGCAAAAAATATAGATAGGATGATACTATCACAAATAAATTTAAGCTTGATAGGTACTTCTATTAGGATCTGACTGAAATTTAATTCTTAATAAAAAGTTGAAATAGCTCAATTATGTACTTAACCAGTACTTGTAATGCATATATACACAAATCTTATACAGAGATGGTCTCGATCATAAATAATCTGATGTTTAGACTTAACTAGCATTTACCTTTTACAACCGATAATCTTGATCTACATAATAATATAAAATCAGATGTGAAGTTTTGCTATTATGTAGAGTAGGGAGGAATGGAACTTAATAACCTTTCTGATTCTGAAGCTACAAAATAAGCATCAAGTATGAAATGAGATTACAAAGATGAAAAGAATTGTACCTCTCTCTGGTTTGATTTATGAATCCTATCTTAATCATAGTTTCCTTTTACACTACATCTCAAACCAAATGTTCCCTCCCAAACTTTCCAATTCCACTCCCCTGGGAAAAGGACCCAAAGTCTTTTTTCAGGTCTATGCACAAGCATGCATGTCACCTCCCACAAAGAGCCAAAAAGCAAGCTTGAATTACATAAATATGGTAAATCAGAAACAAAATTATTTCTTCAAATCAACTTTATAGAACCACTGGAAGTAACTAATAGGAAATTCAAGTGGAAATTCCCATACAGGTAAATGGTAGGGATTTATAAAAGAGCACTTGGCTAATCAAAATACAGAAGAAAAACAATCAAAAACAAGAAAAGAATTGTTTCTCCGAAGAGTTTCTGTTAAGAATTTCAGGGTGACAAAATTATAATAGTTTCAGAAATGAGGCATCCTTAGGATTCGCTCCTCTTTGTCACAAACAGCATAATCACCAGCACAACTGACTTGGAACTACCATGACCATCAACAATAACAAATACACTACCAGTAACCTTCATCATCACCATCATTAGCATCATTATTACCATCGAAGAAAAAAATGATTACAACAAAATCACAGTAACTCATCATTACTTTACTTTTTTTCATGTTGGTTTTATTTTCTGTTTTTTTTTTCAGATTGGGTTTATAAGGAATGAACAATAGTCATTTAGAAGGAAAATCTACAACCTGGATATAGTCCAGAAAGTCAGACCATAAGCTGGATAAGTAAGTCAACAGCTCCACAGAAGCAATAAATGGTTAGGCTTACAATCATTTCAGAAGTAAAACCGTCACCTCTAAGCAGTCAATCACTGCCAATTGGTGTTGTTCCACTATCTCTGGTTTTGAAATCAGACGACCAAGAGCATCAATACCCATATACTTTAGATTGTGATTATCACTCTGCAGGCAAGGAAGACATATATTGTTACCTATCACTACTAGTCAGGCCAAAAGAACAACATGGTTCAACAATCGAAGACAATGCTGTAAAAGCAATCTATGAAATGCAGGAGCAGACCTTCAAAAACCTTGCTATTACATCAGCAGCAGCCTCTAGTAGCTTAGGACTTGGATATATTGAAGATACACAACATATACACTCGTAGAGTAAGGCATTTCCTATGTTACTAGCTGAATCACACTTCTTGAATATATCGCCCACAACAGTATACATGTGCTCACTTGCTTGCTTGTCACCATTTCCTAGCAGCGCTAGAATCTTCAATAATTTAATCTGCAACATTAAGATAAGATTCACAAGAAACGTTTATCAAGTAACCTTGGTAATTGTCCAAAACAAAAAAGGCGCAACACCTAAATGTGTTAGTTTATCCCTTATTATTCCAACAAAACAAAGGCTTACCCAACTAGATGGACCAGCAGCACCTTGATGTATCATTGTAATTATGAAACTTAAAGATAAACTTGTGTCGGATGCCTAGACAAGTAAAAAGATTGCATCTTGTAAATACCTGTATGAATGGAGCTGGCATGTTGTGATAATCATAAGCCTTGGGCAGTCTTCGTTCAGCAACTTGTTTAAGAATGTTCACAAAGCTGATAACTAAATCTTTATAAGAACTAACATCTGTTGTCACAAGATCAAAAAGCGGACATAGCGTTGCACCCATCACCCCGGGATCATTATCACAAAGCCTCTGCAAACAAACAAAACCACATCAGAATTCTTAAAAAATAAAATCGACAATCATAATTTGAGTACTCATTTAATCACTAATCGCGTATGTTTAACAAAACTCCAACCTAATTTAATCTAATCAACTAACTTATAGAGTTCATCCAAAAGAGACATCGATAAAACCTTGCGAAAATTGGAGAGAAGATGCGAAACAGAAGATGGCGACTTGCGATGAAACCGATGAAGAGCCATAACCGCCTTCTTCCTAACAGCTTCCTTAGGATGCGCCAACAAGTCCACAACCTGAGGTAAAACGGCGGGGATGGTCTCCTCGTTAATAAGCTTACAAACCGCATTCAAGGCGGTGCAAACCACCAAAAAATTGTCCGATTTCAAATCCTTTTGAATGGTATTGACAATGAGAATGATTAAATCGTGGTCCTCGTTCAAGAACAGAGTGACGGCCAAGTAACCGGTGCGCTTGAGGACGAGAGAGTCGTCGTGAGTCATCTTGACGGCATGAATGTAGCCGAAGGAGGCGTCGTGACCGAGCATCTCGACGTAGAGAAGACGGATAATGTATTCCTTCATCTTGCGCTTGGGGATGTCGGGCTCGGCGATGCGACGCTTGAGAGTGTCGATCTCGTTGAGCACGATTCGGTCCTCCTCGGCCTTGGATCGGGACTCGCCAATGGATTTAACAAGATCTAGAAACTCCTTTGATTGCCCGAACCCTCCCTGCGACCCCATCGCTAGTTCTCTACCTATTGTCTTCAATTGCTCCATTGATGAGACGAGATGAGATGGTATGGGATTAGCGAGTTTGTGTGTCGTTTGGGCAAGCAACAACTGAAAAGAGTTGGAGATCTCAACTAAAGAAGAAGCCTTACAGTGTTTTTTCATGTAAATAATAAAGTTAGCTTTTCAGATACATACAAGAGTTACAGACACATACACGAACATGATCGCAGACAATATTTTTTCCTTTTCTATTTTTTATCTTTGTTTTTCAGGTAAAATATCACTTAAAGACATTTTTTCACATCATTTTCATTTTAAAATAGTTCTATAAATTATATTAATAGATTTTTTTTAACCACAAGAAACTTTGGCAAAATTGTAAATTCAATTTTAAATTTTTAAAAAATACAAATCCTTAATATTTTAAAATATTCAAAATAAATTTTAATATTTTTAAAACGTTCAAAATATTTTTATTAATTATGAAACAAAGGGTGAATTGAATATTAATAAATTTTAAGAAAAGTTTTACTCAATCAATCAAGTGAAAATAAAGAGTATAAAGAAGGGATTATAAATTGATTTTATAGTATTTCGTAATTAAACTTTGCTTAGACCGACTCTCAAAATATTTCATAGAATTTCGTTTATGACATCAGAACATATGATATCAGAACGCCAATTTCTTAATATGAAAGCAAGGTGAATATTTTACTCCTAAATCTATGCATAAAAAGCATTCAAATGTCATGAATTAGATCATTTGTTATTCAAACACCAATATAGCTAAACAAAATAAAGTGCAAGTATGGTATAATAAGATTTACCACTAATAACAAGTGCCATATTAGTGTAGATTCAAAATCAATTACTAAATACAACTATAAAATACCAATTATACTACATTGACTCCCCATAAATATAACACCAGTAACTCCTTGTAAATACAACTCCAACTAAACATATCTAATATCACTAATACTCTCTCCTTATTTTGGAAGTATTAAAAAGGAAATTGAATAGTTAAGGGAGGAAATTGAGAATCAATCAATGTGAATAAGTCCTCAATGCAATCTCATATAAGCAATAGGTTGTCACACCCAAAGTTTTCATTTAATTTTCTCAATTACTATTTGGTCTCAATAATTTATATTTTCATATAGTGTTCTTTTTCCTATTATTTTCACTACTGAACTTGAATTTTTAAATATTTTCCATTTTGTTGCTTAAAAGAGGGATTTTCTTCTTTTTTTTTTTGGGTAAAATTAGTTTAATGAGGAGATTTTTTGTGAATAATTGGTAAAATTTTAAGGATAAATTTGGTGACTTATCATTTTTAGAGAAAAGATTATGAATAATTGATGTTAGTGAATAAATTGAAGAAAAGATTATGCTCGACCTTGAGACTTCGTCATGATTAGCCAGATGTTGGCTACGGCAAACTTATCCCGAAAGGTCCTTGGGATTTTTCCCATATCTTCGTCGCGACGAACATATACTTTGCTACGGCGAACCCGCCACTGCTGACAGCAAAATTTTATTTTCAATGGAAGTTTTCAACTTTTCTTTCAAACAATCCTTTCCCGACTACCTTAAATGGTCATCTCGGGATAGGTAACGAGATCCAACCCCAACAATCAAACTCAATGTAAAATATAAAATATAACAGCAGTGTCACGCATGTTCATCAAACAAGGCATAGAGATAAAAATAGATGAGAGTTGTGAATTTGGTAAACATTTGACATAGCAACTATACATCATAACAACAATTGTACAACTTAAGATTTTCCAGTAGCAGATCTTTTTTTCCATTAGTTTGATCCTCCTCCTAGGTTAAGTTGTACCAGCAGTTGTATTTTGGGATGCTTGAGTAGTTGTTACATTAGTATTCAGAGGCTGTAAAACTTGAGATTGACTACCACCTATCTATGAAGTATAAACAACCAATCCAGTAAATATTACTATCTTCCTTATAATTACAGCGAGTACCTCTACCGCGCAGGATTTAAATTGACGGTCATAAGGAAAGGTCCATGGCTTTTGGAGAAAAC
>JANSVB020000098.1:511972-530820 GCA_025504935.2 Erythroxylum haughtii
TGCTTCTTTTCAACAATTTTTGTGCTTAATCTGACCTACTACTCTCATCAACTTAATCAATGGTCTCAGTCTGCCACATATAGGTAGAAATACGGTTAAAGATAGGATAATCATATTCATTACAAAATGCGGTTAAAGATTGGATAACCATACATGTTAGGAAATACAATTAAAAGATTGGATAAACACACAAAGTAGGAAATAGGTAAGATAGTTATCATAGAATAGCACTGATTATGAGTACTGCATTTAGGACTCATTGCAAGATGAAAGAATGATAATTAGGCACTTAAAATGTTTTATCATTCGAGCAGATATTTTCAAAGAAATAAACAACATTTTCAGGTGAGAGAACCAAGAGCATAAACTTTGTTTATTTAAAGTTTAGTCCTATTTCCTTGAGTAGAAAGAATTCTTAATTATCCTCCTAAGGTAATCCCCTTCCAGTAAGGAATTTGATCTAGGACTCCCACAAGTATTCTAATACACAAACAGATCCTTCGTTTAATATCCCACCATGAAGCCTAAATTATGAGAATTATGAAGACCACCATAAATTTGTTTTAATGGTGATATGGTATTCTAAACTCTATTATTACAACGACAAAACTCAAAAGTTAGGTGCTTCATAGTTAAGAATTTATGGTAAGCTTATTTCATATCACAAGTCAGTAAGATAAAGCCTATAATTGTTCATGAACTATACTTATTACCCAAACATACTTCTTACCCAAACATACATATTGCTTTGGATGCCATGCAACATATATATATATATATATCCATCCATATATATATATAGATGATAGTGATAAAAGTATAGAGGCTAATATTGGCAAACCAACTTGGGTCAAGTACCGTGTAGTATAAAGCTGACGTTCAAGCAAGAAAAATATAAAAATCAGAGAGGATAGAAGGTTGACCTCCAGCAATGGAGCTGTAAATGCAGCAAGAACAGATATAAACTTAAAGCACTTATGTGTTTAGTTTTTTGTTTTTGGTTAATAAATGCAAACCTGATATATCTGTCCATGACACATTCCACGCTCTACAGATGACTTGTTTAAAATCATGGCATCCTCCATATCATATCTGGTAACATAAATTGTTAGAAGAATTGGTAAAATAACTAAACGATATAAGTTATTCAACATTTACCCCGTATATGCAAGGACTGCCACTATTGCATTTGTGCCGTTTGGATACTCATCAATATTGTACTTTGCATATGCACTGGTGCGTACAATAGGGGATTGAGGAGTCTGCAAATGCCCAGAATACATAAAGAAGGATGAGCAAAAAGACAAACCACAGCAAACAGAAATGCAACAACAAAATACATCATTTTCTAACGTCAAGAACATGGTTTCTGAACAAGTTAAACTGCAAGCAGACCTATTAAAAATGTGAATGCAAATGCTTCTATTATTCAGCTAAATTTCCATGCCCAACAGGATTAGGCCAAGTTATGGACACTGGCAATACATGTAATAGACGGAGTGGCACCATATCCACTGTATCTACTCTGGAATTATTTATTCTGGAGGCATGAGGAGTTTTGGCCATATGCCAAAGAACCAAATTCCTGCTTATGGGATCTTTCTATCACTAAAATGAAGTTTTGGAACTAAGACTTGATCAAAAAGAAAATGGAAACCCAAAAAAAGTTGTGTTTAGTAGGTTGTAAATTCAACAAATCAAGATACTCTAACGGCTGACTAGGAATTTTGAACTATGTTGTCCTGCTATCAATCCACGAGTATTTCAAGACCATGCATAAAATTCCAATCTTCTTCCACTTTTTCAAACAAGAAAATGAAAATGAGAGTTATATAAACAATAGACTATTGCATCACCTAAAAGCCATTTACAGAAATGTACTTATAGAAACTCTATTAAGGAAGCCAACACTAAGAACATTAAAGAAAACAAAATAAGACATACCTGAAGATGGTATAGCTTCTGATCAGCACGGAAGGGAAGAGATTGCAAAGAAAAACCCATTGTTTGCTTTGCCATCTAAAATAAACAAATTACAGACTTAGAATATTGAATTTAGAGAACATTACAAGCAAATGTTATCGACCATACACCACTTTTATGACCCTAAATTAGATCAAAACCTGACACTGGTACATATTTCGTGGGCTTTGATTATGATCTGACCAAGGTGTTAGATTAGCAACCACACTAAGCATTGCAGTTGGATGAATTTCTTCATGAGTTGCAGGAAAAGTATAACTTCTTCCACCATTTCCACCATCAGAACATCTTATTTCCATAAATACCTATGCTTTGATAAAAACAAAAAAAAAAGGTAGCAAGTTAACCACTGCAGCGGAGCCATGCATAATAAGTATACCAAGCAGACAGTGTCCTATTATCTGTTAACCTGTTCAAATGGGCCAATAAGTTCAATATCTCGACCTCCCTCTGAGGAAATAGAAAGATTCCGAACTGGACGAATAAATCTGGATGGTGATGTGGAGAGGTATAAACCAGGATATGCACCACCTATGCTCAGAGGAACATATCCAACCTCCAAATCATCAGGGATCTGCATTATTCCATCCAAATATCTTTAAGGAAAATAATCCACTATTTTAAAAGTACTGAGGTTTTATTGAGGTTTATAACCAATAAAAATAAACCATATGAAAGGGAAAAAGTCCAGTTAGGACAAACCAGTGAAGGAGCCAACACTTTCAATCTTCGTAAATGAGCAACAACTTTCTCAATTTCACTGGAACGTATAAAACCCACAACACGGCCATCTAAAAGAACAGACAAAACTTGGGGAGGACCAGGTTGCACAAGCTTTGGCAATGAAGAAGTCATTCCAAGACCAGTCAGAACATTGAGAATAGATTTTCTTATAACAAAAAAATCTTTTACCAGCCCTTGTGAGTCAAAGTATGATGTAACTCCTGGTACAATAACCGAGAAAAGGATCAAAATTAGAAGTAATACCTGGATAAAAATACTATGAAAAAATGAAGTGGAATATTTAAGGCAAGTATTCTTAGTCAGACAAAATGCGGAACTAATGTAATAAAAGTTCACCAAGTAGAACTAACAAACATAGAGTTAGGATGAACTTCTAAAGCACAATTGCATGAATATACAACAGACCTTGTCTGCATGGAAAGACAACATCCAAATATGAAAAAGTTTCAAACTTTCATTAGAGAAACAAACTTAAAGCATCCAGCAAATAGGAATGAACATGAATTCACTCCTAACTTTTTTCCTCAAGGCATCTTTATTCCTTCAAGCCTGTATTTTACATAGTCCATATCTTTTCTCTCTCTCTATAATCTTTTGCATGGATAACAGAGAGCAAACATTAAGATAGATGGCAAAAATAATCTATGTATCTTAACCTTGAGTACTGTATCAAAAGAGATACTGTACTCACTAGTTTCATGCTGAGACAACCATGCCTTCTACATAACTATTAATTATATATGTGACACCATTGTTGTAATTTAGTGATCTTATACTTTCAGCATTGACACAGCACAAATTTTCTGCACTCTAATTTGAAAATCCCACAAATGTTTCAAAAGAACACAATTTTTTCAACGAACATGTAAGGCTCTGGATTTTGTATTTTCAAGATTTGAAGCCTCCTCAGTCCATTCAGAAACATCTTAACGGACATATTAATTTAAATTTGCTTTTAATATCCCGGGAAGAAGTACCAAGACAAAACCAAAACTAAGTAGACGTGAAGTTGTTTATTAAAGAGGATTGAAATAATTGATTAACATCCAATTAAGAATTAATATTAGAAAACAAATCCAATGAAACAATTTTTACAAATATTGCACTTACGACAGTAACAAGTCATATGATTCAGTAGGCCACATGGCTCCCCATCAGGTGTATGAACAGGGCAGAGAAAACCCCAAGATCTGTTGATGAATAGCATAACACATCATATATTATTAGAAATACCACATAATTGACCAAAAAATTATTATAAGTTGCTGCATACTCAGGTAGCAGCTTCCGGACACTTGTTGTGCGAAGACCTGCAAATGAAGCCCCTCGATGCACAGCTCGGAAAAATGATAAAAACCGTAGAAAATTGAGCCTCTCAGCTTGCACTGTGAAACCGGCCCTCTAATAAAGCAAAAGATAACAAGAATAAATATTTTCTAATTTTATCAAAAATAAAAACATTAAACACATAATGCCAAAAAAGTCATGGTTCTTAAGAAATATGAATCCGGTAAAGTAGGAGCCAGCAATGATTACCACAATCTACAATGAAATATATCAGAACAGTATAGCACATAGAAGCAGTTACTAGGAGTTGGTACGACCCACTCAGATTGAATATTACATTATTTCAGAACCAAAACTATGTTCCTCAAAGGTTCAAGCTGATATCACCCTTTTTGCATTCCAAAATAAAGAAAACACCAGGTAAGCACAAAACTTATTTCAACCCAAGAAATAATAATAATAATAACAAAGCATTGAGGTAATGAGGATCCCCTCTAAAACTTTTTCTATAAACCTTGAATAAAAATCATCAGGGATCAGTAACAACTTCGTATCAATACCAACTTATTGTTTAAGAAATCAAATCCAGAAGTCAAACAAATTTGGGTTCCATCAGAACCCCCCTGTGGTATCTACTTTTCAAAAAACTCCCTGTGATTTTAATTTCAATAAAGAGGCCCTGTAGTTAAATAATTGTTCAAATAGGCACATTCCTCAATATTCTATCTGTAATTGCAATACAACTTTTGTTATTTCCTTTGGTAGTTACTGTTTACATTGAATTACATTACTCTGTTCAAAATCTTTCAAAATAATACAAGAAAATATGATTGAAAGGGCATTTTTTACTAAACATCAAACCAGAATATCCTCTTTGATGAAATTGAATTAACCCAACAATTTTGGGTAACATGACACCCATGAGTAACTGGAAGCAAAAATAAAAAATTACTGAAAATCCAACTTTTCAAGAATACCATTTTGGAAACCAAGGGCAAAACAAAGGCATCTCTACTTTGAGTAATGCATACTGCCGTCAAAACTAACAAAACAGAACCACAGGACAAAAGCCAAGATTACCGAAGAGAGATTTGAATTTGCAAACCATGTAAAATGACAGAAAATAAACAAATAATAAAGTTGCCTAAACATACACTTAAATTCACCAATCAAGAAAATTATAAATCCTTTAGCAAAAGATAAGAGTCATGCTTCAAGAAAATCTAACTTGCACAATTGGCTGTGCCAGAAGTGAAGTACCATTCCAGGTCCACATATACTTTTCCATAAGATTATTCCTATAATTTAGAAAAAGAAAAAGAAAATGATGATGTATTATGTATTACGTAAACTGCTGAGAAATCCCAATTAAGGAGTCCATCACAAATAGGTTAACACCTGCTGCATATCTAGACCTGATTGTGTAGCTAGTCTTCCAGTTTTCAGCATGTTTTCCACTGCTAAGCCAATTTGTGTTGGAGGGTTTTTATCAATGACCTTCTTAACATCTTGCACTGCATTTCCCCGGGCAACAAAAAGATTTAAGTGTTAGAAAATACTATGACCTGCTTTAAAAATATTTCCAAAATAGATTACACTAATCAATAAGACAGTAATTAAGCTGTTGTTGTTCCAGGAATCCAATCCCAATAATTGGATACAGGCAGTCAAATACCTGCTAAGAAATTAAAATTGTTCTTTTTTCCAAGCTCTTCTTGGACAAGTTTTTTAGCCTTGCGCATCCAATCTTCTAGTTTTTCCTACAAACAAAAAGAATCAAGAATTCATATTACGATTCTGTAAGTTCTGAACAAACTGAACTCTGACTATAAGAGAATCTGATTTCCAAGATAGCTGGTTAGTCAAGGGACAGACTGCAGCACAGCATACAACGAAATCCACATTTTGACACATGTACAAGCACAACTTTCAGTTTTAGACAAGTTATAGAAGTTACTTCTTTTTTCTTGCTCAGTTAAAGAAACACATCAAACAAGGGACATGCAACACCCATCACGCTCCATTGGAATAAAAGGCTGAAATTTTCCTATGCTATCAACATAAAAAGCATATGCCAGCAAATAGAGGCAAAACTAGAAACTTGAACCCCCAACCCCATCCAGCAGAACATCTATTCATATTAACGGAAAGCAAAAGGACTTCCTCATTTATCCAACAATAGTCTAACTTTTGGTTGCCAACTTTGGCTTAAAACTGGCATTAACAGAGTTAAGAATTAGTCCTGCCTTGAGATAGATGGTTATAAGGTGCCCAGGGAGTAAGACTTCTTGATTCTGCAAGGAATCTGGATTGTCCGGTGCTGAAGTCTGATCCGTAAAAGAGAAAAGCTTCTGCAACATAAAGCTAAAAACAAAAAATTCATTTGCAAATCAAACTAAGACATAATGGAGAATCCTAAACTAGAAAAAGAAAAAGAAAATCCAAATGTGGAATGAAGAGTAAGTGATACTATTTCATAGGAAAAAGGTATGAAAATGATTATAAATAAAATAATCAAATGAAGTTAAGACAAGGAACATACATGAGAAGATTGAATTTGTCATCATAGTTATTAAGATGAACAAAGATGTAGTCCTTTAGAACAGTGTGAGCCACCTAAAAGAAATAGAGTTAGGGAAAAGAAGAAAAAGTTAGCCAAAACACCTAAACTAACAAACTCAGGTACAGAGACTTTGGAGAAGGTTCACAAAAGAACTCCCATCATTTCAGAAACAGAGAAGGAGAACTGCAGGAAATGTAATTCAGCTCACATTAGAGGGAGTTTCATTCTCAAGTCCATCTACAACTGGTTGGAAATGCTCTCCTACAACGAAAACCAACTAATAATAAGTTGATGCAGCAATACAGATAATTAGGTAGTTGAAAAAGTAAGTACCTATATGTTGCAAACAGTCATGCTGAGTGAAAAGAGACAAGTCCCGAACTTCATCAAGAATAATCTTTGCTCTTTCAGCAACAAGCTCGGAGCCAACAGCTCCCTTTACCTTGTTGTATTTCTCGTTATAGCAACATGTTAATTTCTCATAGATTTCCCGATCTGTAGTATCGACAAGAGCCTGTTAGAAGTATAAAAGAAGTACAGTAAGTACATAAGGAGAGGTAGAAGCATTATAGTTTCCGCTCAAAACCAGAAAAAAG
The DNA here is from genome assembly GCA_025504935.2 of Erythroxylum haughtii. Classification (NCBI taxonomy): domain Eukaryota; kingdom Viridiplantae; phylum Streptophyta; class Magnoliopsida; order Malpighiales; family Erythroxylaceae; genus Erythroxylum; species Erythroxylum haughtii. The sequence goes on from JANSVB020000098.1 coordinate 519,146, forward strand.
TATGAGCAAATTAAGTATAAGACAAATCTATCAAGAATTTGGGCTGGAAAAACTGCTAATATCACACTATTAAGTTCAAAAGATAGCATTTATATCCCCATTTTATTTGCATTTCATTTAGGAGAATGGTGAGGGGTCATGTTGAAAACCTAGAGTTTTCAGTACCAATTTAGTTTGTTTTCCTCTTACCCAAATCAATAGACCATGAAGATCTATGAGTCCAAGACATTTGAGCATGGTCACACGCTTAACTAAAAAACCCACCATTTGGCAAAAAGGTGTAACTCCCTTTTGCCGGGTATCTTCTCCAAAGGAACTAGGATAGCAAAGTAGCATGTTTAAATGTACCCCAATCCACCCATTTGAAATAGCTGAAATCCTCCCACCAATTTTCATGATGTGTAGTAAGTAAGCTAGGACAGATGAAAGCCACAGTGAAGCCATCCATTTGCAAGTATTAATAAACATGCGGATTTCGTGGCAACAAATATGAAATACAGGAAATAATAAAACTACAGAAGAGACATAATTACAGCTTCCACATTTTCTATTAAAGCCAATGCATAGACAATACATCTGCAATTCTTTGTTTGTGTGAAACAAAACATTGTAAAAACTAAAAATACGCCTTACAAAAAGAATGGCAGTCTTATAAAAGTGAGGCTCCAATGACAGAACTAGGAATGCACACTACCTTAAGAACCATGCCAGCAGGAAGCAAGTATTCCCTTCCCTCTATCCTGCAAAAGCAAAGGGTGAAACGTAAATTAAGTTTACATTTTCCTTACAAGCCCAGAATTCATTCATCCCACAGAACTGAGATGCTTACCAAAATCCAAGTCTAGCACTTCCATTGCGAAGGTAATGCAGTTTAACTGTTACAGAGGATTGATCTATTAAAGAAGATTGATACTCTCTCACACACCTGAGATAAAAATTTCAAAATCACAAAAGAAGGATTCAAGAGATGAAAAGGGTACGAAAAGCTTGATACAATAGGCACACCTTTTATCTTTAAATCAGTTCATTGTGTCAATATGAACAGAATGTAAGTCTAACAGCAAGCATTCACAACTAATAAACAATAATATGAAAAACAAGGAGAATATAAAGTCAACATAACATTAGCATCATGAACAAAAGATTACCACTAGAAAATGCTAAACAATGTTGAGCAATTGGGACATCATGATCAAGATGGAATTCTTGCACTCAATCTATGTATTGTGTTCCGTCAAAACCAATAGGAAATAGAAAGGCAATGAAACCAAGAATGCCTTTAAAACCAAAGGCCAGGAATGCAGGTAGCCGATGAAGAATTCAATTATATAAATAGATAACATAATTCATGAACAATTAAGGGACACATAGGCTGAACAATCTGATACCAAGGGGAGCAAGTTTCATTGGACCAACCATTTATAATGAACACCTGTGTACAATGTCTATTTGAAAGAATCAGCAAAAACAGCTGAAGAAAGAAAGTGAGCCGAAATTTAGGTGTTTAATGTTAGATGCATCCTTCTCCACTCTCATGGGGTAATAAAATGTGGAAGACCCGAGGCGTCTAACAAATCACAGATGACAAAAGGCTAAAGAGTTGCAACTAAGAACTAATCAGCAACAAAAGATATCAAGGATTTTCAAACAATATTTGTGAATTTGCAAGGAGATGACAAATCAAAGTTTCTCAAAAACTATTAATTTGCACTTTCTAGATATCAAGTGATATTAACAATTAGCATTTCAGGAATATGAGATAAAGTCGGCAAGAGTATGGACCTTATCACAACTGCTTTATCAGTGAAGCCTTCCCTTCTATCACGAAATGAACTCCTCACCATACTCATTGGCTGAACAGAAAATAATGGTTCAGTAATCTGGCACTTGGAAATAAGAAAAGTTAATGAATCAGGGACATGAGCAAGAAAAAGAAATGCAAGTCAACACCAATCCTTGTTCAAGCGTCTATATTGGCAGCATTTGGTAGCCCAATACTGTTTTTTTCCACTCAAATCTTACTCCAGGCATAAATAACATATTTCCTAGACAGCTATCTTATATCAACAAGCTTTACTAGATGAAGCCACAACCAAAGGACTAAATCAAAGTGTCAAAGGGAAGCATATGCCAAAAGAGATGAGAGCACAGAAAGAGAGAGAAAGAGAGAACCGCACATACATAATTGCGCTTCGGCATTATTAGAAGTCGAACAACTCTCTCAAGCCCATTCAATATGAAGTAACTGCATGCAACAATAGAATAAAATAAAATAAAATAAGGAAACTAACTGCAATATAAACAAATGAAAACTGTAAAATAAAAAGATTGACCAACTGTATATTGATCAAATTATGGCCTTATTGCATCAATCAGCATTAATTATGCAACAACTCCTCCCTACCATCCTGCAACACCCTTTTATTGAATGTGAACTATTTCAGTTAACAGACAATAGGTAGCATGGTGGCATCATTGTGTGTATGTGCAGGCAAAATATGTTATAAACATTCATATATAGCTGACAAGACCATATAACAGCCATTAGATAGACTTATTTCTCCTATTTTCTTCAGCCTTTGAATTTTTCTCCACTCTTTGGCCCTTCAACCCACATTCCATCGACTTCCATCTCATATTCCAAGTAAAAACTTTATACAAGATCAACAAGCTGAATTCAAATGTTTAACATATTTGAGCCATAACATGATACTTACCCACCCATTTCTGCTGCTTCTTCTTTGAGTGAGATCAACTTTTGGGGATCAGCACCTCTTAAGTGACAAAGCTTTGACTGTTGCCATAGTTACACATTATAAATCGAAATGAAGAATGTTATGGTCTAAAGGACATGATAAATTGTACCTAAAGAAAAACAAATACATCAATATATGCATATAGTTCCTACAATGTCAATCGTTCTATGATTTATTAGATTACATACAAAACAATATGCTATTTTGCACTATTAAAATTCTTTTGACCTAAACATATTTCACATGACATTGAAACATCAAACAATCACAAAAATATGTTTACTAAAAGATATAAGAATCCATTCAAACACTTATTTAGAACCATAACGGAATGATAATGTGCAAAACTTGCTAGTGCATGTTGACATTATAAGCTCCCTCCCTTTTACCAATGGTAAAATAAGAACAACAACAGTATTTTGCTGTGGCTCTTCCAACAAAGGGGAAAAAAAAAAGAAAAGAAAAAGAGATTTTCACATGGATTTCAGGTTTTCAAACAGTCATCTTACAACAATTAATATTTGCCTAATTTTCTCGACCTAGGCAAGTGGTTGAACTTGAGAATTGGTATGACCATCAAGTAAAACTAGAGAAGTCAATCAAGTGAAAAACAAAAAGGTCATGTCTTGAAGGTACAGAGACCCAATTCTTCAGTTCAGATATGACAGTTCAGCTTAGAATTCAAATCAGGCCCTAAACCATATCAAAAGAATTCGTGTGATTGAAAAGTAAATTAAAAGTAAACAAAACAGAAACAAGACCAAAAGAATCCTAACCTTTAACATTATAGGCAGGTGCCCAAAATTAATTTTTTCTCTTATAACAGCTCGGGCTTGATACTGAAAGCAAACATCAGCCTCAAACCTTCCAGTATATGAAAGCTTAGCCTGTCGACACTGTTCAAAAAGAACTAAGTTACACCCATTAGCGGAATACATACGCTCAAATAAAGTAACAAATAGTTACTTACTTCAAAGGGCAACAAAGCACTCCGCTTCGTGGAACCGTGTTCTTTCTGAGGCTCATACAATCTAGGATTACTCAAGAAAAGTAAGAAAAGAAGTTAAGGACACAAACATGTAACAAGTGATCTAAATCCTTTAACGGTTACCAACAACATTAAATTGATCACAAGGATATGAGAAAGAGAGGTATTGGTGAAGGAATCATGAATCTTGAGAGGTTTGATATTATCCAACATGACTTCAAGACCCCTATCGACCATGTAATCGTAGGAGTCTATATGGTGTGTCACAAGCTCCTCCAAGTCTTTGTAGTTGTTATTCATTGCCATTCCCGCGACAAACCTTAATTATTCTCGCCACGCGACCACCAAAATACCCTTTCCAGCAGATAGCCTTGTAGTTTAGGGAAAGGGAGACGAAGAGAACAGGACTGTCATGGGTTAACTACAGGGGACAGAAAGCTCAGAGGAGGAGAAGCTATGTAGGGTTTATACTTAATAGGGTTTAGTGAAAAAAGAAGGCAAGGATTTGGTAAGAGCAGAATATTTGTACGGTCCGAGTCCGATTTGAGGTTAAAATAAACTCCAGTATTTTACCGTTTGTTTTATTTAATTTTAAAAGAGATTAAAATTTTGTAGTTAAAGTCTAGAGATAATTTGTTCCAAGATGCTATTATTTTTTAATTTTTTAATTTCAATATGGATAAACTATATTGTAAGTTTATCAATATCTTTGATCCCAGCAATCGATCATGGTCACGCTTTATCTTGATTAGCCAAACTTGAAAAGCAGAATATCGAACTCTTTTTTCTCAAAGCCCAACTTCCCCTTTTAACTCAAAAAAACAAAATATTGTCTTCGGCTCCTCTTATCGACATTAAAAATATAAATATAATTATACGTTTAATGTTGTCATGCATTAGACGGTCCAAAGGAAGATGGTCCACGTGAATATCACTACACTTATGATACGAAGCAACATTATTATGATATTTAATAATATCATAATAAATATCATAATATTCTTCTTCTAATTATCCCTAATTAGAAGAAGAATATTTTGTATAGAATTTGCTTTCTACTTTTCTTTTCATTATTATGATATTTAAAACAGAGTCTGTTACAGCATGTATGACACTTATTTCTAATAACAGAATGTATGACACCTGTATATATATTTTGTTATTTAGCAAAATTTCCTAGATAATTCTTCTAGAATATTTAATATTTGACAAAATCTTTCATCAAGGTGGGCTTTTGTATATCTACTCCCTTTTCATTTATAGCTACTAGTTCGTTTATATCATTAACTAGCCCCTTAAAATTAACCTTGTCCCCAAGGTCAGAGTTAGAAAAAACGTCTTGGAACTGAGAGTTCCACTGGACGAGTATTTGGGTTTGTTTGACCCTTCTTGCCCCTAAAATAGTTGTTGGTTCTTAGAGAGGTTAGTTGTCAACAGTTGATGGAGGAGGTAGTGAAAATGATTGGGTCGTCGATGTTCCTCGACATTTCTTCAGGAGTGAAACATGAAAGATTGGGTTGATTTTTGCTACCTGTAGGAGTTCGAGTTCATATGTCATTGCTCCATTTTGTAGTAAGATTTTCAAAGGCATGTAGTAGCTTTTTGCCATCTTATGGAAAGATTGTAGTTGGAGAGAGATTTTTTCGTAAGGTGCCAGCTTTAGGTAAACCCATTACCCAATCGAAAATATTTTGTCTTTGTGGTGAAACTCTGCAATTTGTTTCATGTGATGGTTTACTTTGTCGAGATTGGCTTTACATGTGGCTAATATGTTTCTTTTATGCTAAAAGGTCCTGAAGATCTGAGATTTTAGTATGTGCAAGTTTGATATGTGGCATGGATGGAGGAGGACAACCATAAAGCGCTTGGAAAGGGGACATGTCGGTTGCTGAATGGAAGGTGGTACTGTATTAGAGCTCGACTATTAAGAGAACTTGTGACCATTGTTGAACAAGTTTTACTTCTAATGAAATCCCCAATATTCGCAAGTATACAGATCGTAAACTTGTAGTATTAAAGATGTCAATTCCACGAGAAAATAGTTAGAACTAAGTGAACCTAACTTTGTCTAAAGTATCGAGATATGAATTGAATGAAAATAAATAATAAAATTTTTAAACGATTAAATGAAATTAAGCAAATAATCAAATAACAAATGAGCTACCGCAAAAACGTAAGGAACATCAAGGATGAAGCTTAGGATTCATTTTATCGTTATTTTGCTCCCTAACCATTATTGATTCAATTATGTGTTGATTCTAGATCTTTTAAGGGATTGGCTACTCTCTCTTAAGACATAATCAATTAATCCTAATTGATTACCAAATTCCATATTTTGTAACCGCTCGATTCACAAAATCTACCTAATGTTTTCAACTAGTTCTTAGGTGATCTATCGAATAATCGGGTTTTCACATAAGATCTCACTGCTTATGATTACCAATTTGATATTTGTGAGACACATTAGGTCACTAACTCTCGTTACCCAACCTAATTAGATTACTTTTGACTCACTCTCTCGATTTATTATTGAAGTATTAGTATACCCAAACATCATAACACCAAAAATTTGAATTGAAGTTAACAACAATCAAGTCACAATACAACTCAAGAACAAATCCAAATCTGAAAATTAGAGCATCCTAAATGTGAATAACATATTCAAATCCAAGTTACATATCAAGTTTAATGAAATAAATAAAGGAAAGAAAGAAAGAACTTGATTTGAACTTAAACTTGAAATGTGGAATTTCTAGTTTTTCTTCTTGCTCCTCCTTCTTGCTCTCTCACTTTAAAAGATGGTGGCTAGGTCATTTTGAATCTTGTTATGTTATTATATAGCCCATGGGTCATTTAGGGTAAAGATTTAGTTTTACCCAGGCCAAAAAGTCTAAAACAACCCTCCAAAAATAAAAATGGAAGCAGGTCTCTGCATTAGTCTCGCTCCTGTCACGATCGTGACCCTTGAAAATGAGCTTCTGTCACGATCATGACCCTGGGGAGAGCCCTTCTGTCACCATTGTAACCTAGACTTCTTGTTTAAGTTTGCTCCAACTTCCTTCAATCTTCATTATCTAGGCTTATACACTAACAAATATAGCAAAACACCTCAAATGCACAAAATTAAAGTCCAACATCTTGCTTTAAACCATAAAACGCTCGAAAACATAAACACATAATCACATTAACATAATTCTAAAGCTAAACATGCACCAACCATCTAATCAACACCTAAAAACACACTAAAATACCTACAAAAATATAATGTAAACTACAACTATCAACCATCGATGAGGTTCATCGTAGATAAAACAATGCAAGTAAGCTTCCAAGCATTTGTGTAATACTTCGGATGTCTATCCGTTTAAGGGTGGTAGGCAATGCTATAGGAGAGGGTAGTTCTTAATTAACGAAAAAGGTCATTCCAGATTTGCTTAAAAATAGAGGGTCATGATATAAGATAATAGACTTAAGAACTCCGTAAAGTTTGCATATTTGAGAAAGGAATATTTTGGCTAAGGTAGGTGCAGTGTAGTGCAATATGTTTGCAAAGGAATAAAATGAGCGTATTTAGATAACATGTCCACTATAACCCATATAATTGTATAAGATTGATAGGTAGGAAGATGTGTAATAAAAACCTGCTCTACAACTGGGAATATTGTAATGGGCCAAATGATTTTTCTGTTAAGTATTTGGATTTTTAACAAATTGAGCAATTTTTGACAAAATTTTTTATATCTATATAAAGTCCTGGCCAGTGAAAAAGAGCTAAAAGTCGAGCAGCAAATGCTTTAATACCTAAATGGCCAGTAAGTGGAGTCGTATGGAATTCATGAAGTAGTTTTTTCTTAGTCCAATACGATTAGGTATATGAAGTTTACCCTAAAAATATAAGAGACCTTCTTTGAGTTAAAAAGATTATTACATCTGAGTATCTGAATTATATTTTTGTAGAAGTTTTATTCTTGAGGGGTTTCGGTGATAAAATTCTTGCAAAATTTTGGACAAGGAAGAGTAAGAAGCAGATACTACTAAGAAGGAGGGAGCTAGAGTATCATTGAGACTTAATAAAGAATTAGGTACGGTATTTTTTTACTTGTATTTATAGTGTAATCAAACCTTAGTAATTTAGATACACATTTTTGCTATTCTGGGTTAGTTATATATTGAGTCAACATATTTCTGATGCTTTGTTGATGTGTAAAAATAATAAAGTGGCAACCTACTAAATAGTGATGCCATTTTTTACCTTTTCAGTGATTGCATAAAGTTCCCTAACGTAGGCAGAAGCATTGCACATATAAGGCACTAATTTCTTGCTAAAATATGCAATCAAATAACCATTTTGAGATAGGACTATCCCTACTACAAGACCAGAAGCATCACTTTCTAAAAAGAATGGGATGGAAAAATTATGTAATTGTAGAACTAAAGTAGATGTTAGAGCTTTCTTTAAACATGTAAATGTTAAAATTGCTATAGAATTCTACGAGAATTAGTCCCTTGTAAGGAGATCAGTGAGTGGACTAGCAATAGAGTTGTATTGATCCATAAAATGATAGTAATACCCTATTAATCCTAGAAATCCTTGGAGTTTAGTAAGACTTCCAAGTTCTGGCTAGTCCATAATAATTTTAATATTAGAATCATCCACTTGAACACCCTTTTCGGAGATCACTTGACCTAAGTAATCAATAGAGAAAACACCAAAATCATACTTAGCAGACTTAGCAAAATACTAGTTATCCAATAACAGCTATAAAATGTGTGTAGATGTTCCATATGCTCATTCCAATTAGAACTATAAACTAGAATGTCATAAAAAAAACCAAGAATGAACTTACGTAAGAATTGTCGAAATAAGTCATTCATTGCACTCTGAAATGTAGAAAGACCATTAAGCAAACTGAAACATATAACCAAGAATTCAAAATAGCCATCAATAGTTCGGAATGTTATTTTAGGAACATCTTCTACGACAACTTTAATGTGATGATAACTTGCAAGTAAATCAATTTGAGAAAAAAATTTACACCATAGAGCGCATCAATTAACTCTTTAATAATAGGTATAAGAAATCTATCCAAAATTGTTATAGCATTTAAGGCTCTGAAATCCACAAAAAATGCCAGGTACCGTCTTGTTTTGTAACTAGTAAAATTAGAGAGGAAAATGGACTCGTGCTTGGTTGAATAATACATTTAGACAACATATCAGAGATAATTTGAGTCATTGCCTCTTTTTACAATGTGGGTAGCAGTATGATTTAATGTTAATTGGTGTTGAGCTGGGTTTCAAGTGTATATGATCGTCATGAGAACAATTTGGTTAGAGGCCAATTAGTAAGTCAAAAACAATTTGAAAAAGCATAATAAGAGAGTATAGGTCAGGGGGAGATTAGGATAAAGTATGAAATTGGTAGAAGGGGCAAGAGGTTAGGAATTTGTAGAGTAAACTAAAGCTCATAAAAAGATTCCACAGAATTTGTATGAACCATACGATAGAGTTAATTAATAGAAGAAATGGAAGGGAGGATTTTGGATTCTCTAACCAACGAAATGTAGGCTTTTTTGTGGAGAAAACAAATAATAAGAATATAATAATCTAATAAAACTGGGCCAAGTGTTCGTAACTATTGGATTCATAAAACCATATCAGTTCCATATATAAGAAGAATATTAAAAGGAATGGTGAATGTATAAGTTTGAATTGTTAAGTCTATATTAATACACATACCCATACAAGTGATATGAGCCTTATTTCTAACCATAATAGAGAATTTTGAAGTATCAAACACTGGTCAGTCTAGAAATTGAACCACTCTAGTTGAATAATACTATGGCTGCTCCCTGAGTGTACTAAAACAATTCAAGAATGTCCAGAAATTGTATCTATCATATGTATAGTTTGAAAAGTGATAAAACCTAATAGGGCATCATCCTAAATATGGAAATGTATCATATCTGGAGAAATATCATAAGGAAGTAATTATGAGAAGGGAGTGATGTGTTCATAAGTAAAGAAAAAATTATCATGAGTAATGTTGAAGGTTTTCGGTGGTGAGTCTTCAGGTATGATCAGAACAAATTGCTTGTGTTTGCATTTATGACCAGGGGTGAATTTTTCATCTCAATTGAAATATAACCCTTTTTCACGACACTCTTGCACTTTTGTAGATGACAACTCCCTTATAGGCATCGGTGGCGGGTTAGGATTAGGTAAAAGGGGTGTTTTAAGTATGGGTGGTAGTGATTTTAGAGTAAAAACAATAAGTTTAAGGTCTCAAATTCTTAATACAATTAGCCTGGCCATACCAATTGCTTGAGCTAAATTGAGGGGTTTTAGGATGACGATTTCTCTATAGATTTAAGGTTTCAAAGCCCAAAAGGAAACATTGCAAAATAGATTCAGTAGGCAAACCTCATTTTTATTACAAAGGCAGGCAAATGAGATTTGATAATCATGAACAAAATCCATTTGCTGTAGTTTTAAAAGAGTCATTTAAGGATTTTCATATAGGGAAGGCCCAAAAGATAGTTATAAGGCTCAAATAAACCCTTCCCATGAAGACAATTGATTATTTGTAATCATCCACTTTAACCATGTCAAAGCAACACAACTTATCTAAAACTTAATCATTTTAAAATGATCATCAGTTGGGATTTTATAAATTTCAAAGTATTGTTCTGCTTGAAAGATCTAATTTAAAACATAAGTAGGCATGTGTAATTTAGGACGTTTAAGGGAAAATGAAGAACTATAAGAGAATTGCTTAGGAGAATCAATATGAAAAAATGGGGATGAGTGTGTGCAGAGGTGGATTGGTTATGATGAATATTAGTTGAAGGAGAAACATGTTCTTTTGTAGGTGGAACTGGAGGATTAAATTGAAGAGAGTTTACCAAGGTTATCAACAAACATGCAATGACTTGAAGATTGGAATTTTGTTGTTTAAAATTTTTAAGCAGAGTTGCTTGATACGAATCAAAGTGTAGTTATACATTGCTTACAATTTTTCAACAAGAGAAACCATTGCATCATCCACAACATGTTAGGGTTTAGTATGTAACCCCAGAATCTCTGTGCCATTTCGTATTGATCTTTACTTGGAGATACTATTGTATATTGATATATACATGGTTGTATATGAGCCCAAAGATGTATTTAAATCCTTTTGGGTTTATATGTCAGTGATTTATAATGTTATATGATCTTACATGAACTTAGAGTTAATTGGTATGCGAAATCTCAGAGATTTCCGACATATAAGCTTTTAAATGTGTAAAACCGAGTCTATTGGATGGATATCACCATAGTGGTTGAGTTAAATGTGTTCTAAGGAAAAGGTGATTGGACATGATTTATAGACTTATTGGACACTTAGAAAGCTTAATTGAAAAAGTTGATGTACATAAGAGCTTATTTGCCAATTGTTAAAAGTCAAAGGACTTAAATGTATTTTTTTCAATTCTTGGAAGATCAATATGTAATTTTATAAAGTTAAGGGACTTCATTATTATTTTCACATAACCTAAGGGCAAAAAGGTAATTTCATCATATTTTGGTCAAACAAGAGTCAATATTCTAGATCCTTCTCTATGTAAGGTCGTGCACCCCATTACTAAAGATTTAAAACATGTTTTAATTAAAAGAAAGGAGAAGAAAGGAGAAGAGAGGAAAAGACCAATTTTCGACTATTACTAACCCTACCCCTTTGTTTTGATTCTCCAACCAAATCAAGGTGTTCTAAGATAATTTGGGGTCAAGGAACTCAAATCTATCATTAGATTTGAAAAATTCTCAAAGGATTTGAAGATATCGCCAAAGGAAAGTTTAGGTAAAATTTGTCTCATCTCTCTCAACATTATGATTTTGAGTTTGGTGTTAAGATATGTTGTTCTCCATGCTTGAATATGCGTAAATCATGG
>JANSVB020000098.1:543531-554645 GCA_025504935.2 Erythroxylum haughtii
AACACAGAGAAACCACTCCAAAACAAGTTTTTAAACACAATTATCACATCAATCACACAAACATTACATTGAGACCCATATGCCGGGAAATGTCATGAATGCATGTACAATCATGTGTATGTGCAAAAATTACCATTCAGATAAATATAGAGGCTATATGATGTATGATCATGCCGAGCTTTGTTTACACACGCCTAACCCGTCCCAAATGACCAATTTACCCTTCCCATCGGTGATGGGATGTTACACTATGTTTGCATTCGACCACTCCGTTGGTACGGTCGTCGTCATATAGCATTCATAAGGTATGAATTTTTGGTATCTTGTGTCACCCTATTCTACTTCAACTTGTTTGGTAAATGATTTACTTATAATGGATTGGATTTGTAGGGTTATCCTGGGTTCTGCACATAAGTTTACTTTAGACATTTTTCTAAAACCTGCAAAGCTGTGACCTATTATGTTAGGGTGTCTTTATTTTAACATGAAATTCTGGCATTGTAACAGGTAGGAAATAAATATGATCTTGACTCGTCCAAATATGGATCCCAAAAAGAACTTAAGTCCTTAATTGATTATTTGCATCGAAGTGGAATTAAAGTTGTAGATGACATTATTATTAACTATAGAAACTTTGAGGGGAAAGATGATGAATATGGTCCATATTTGAAGGTGGAACTCTAGATAATGGTCTTGATTGGGATCCTTAATTCATTTGTAGCACAAGCACTGACTTCATTAATTGCTAAGGAAATCCTAACAGCAGAGAGGACTTTAAACCTACCCATGACATTGGCTATCTCAATCCAACAGCTCAAAAAGAGTTGTCAGATTGGAAGAATTGGCTAAAATGTGAAATTGGCTTCAATGGATGGTGATTTGATTTTGTGAAGGGCTAAGCTCCTAGTATAACTAAGATAAATATGGGGAACACTTAACCAGAAGCAGAAGCAGGACATAGAAGCAACGCAAAATAGAAGTAGAGAAGCAATGTGACGTTTTCAATTGTAACGGGCTTGAACTTTCACCAAAGCTCATTCAGCACTTGAGTATGCTCTTGTTCCTAAATCAACCTTCCGTACGAAACACTTTGCTAAATAGAAGAAGGAATATGGGATAATGCAAGAGCAATTCTATTCAAAGAACTCTCTCAAGAATGCTACAAGGCTTATAATGCTCTCTATTATCTTCTATGATTCAAATGAGGCAACCCCCAAGGGGTATTTATACTTGCTTCTTCTTAGAATGGATGGTTAAGATCTACTTGATCTAATGGTCTATATTGACCTTCTAGAATTCTCTACACTGCACTACACACTTCATGTATATTATGTATCTATCTACAACATTCTACAAGTTTCTATAAGTTTCTATATTGTTCCACAATGTTCCATAATCTTCAACAAACTTCCATAGTCTTCTACCATGTTCTAGAAGCTTCTAAGGTCTTCCATAAGTTTCTACTATATTCCAAAAGCTTCCAGAATTTTCCATAAGATTTCAACATGCTCTAGAAGACTCTTTTAGACCCAAACCTCATCTTGTGGATTTTAAAACATGTGAAAAGTGACACAATGCATGCATAGAAAAGTAGCGCCACACAAAACCAACGCCACCAGAGGAGTGAATCATGTCGAGGTGTTGAATTGGATGTTTAGGATTTAAAAGATTAGTCAATTTAAGGGTTTTGCAAATTGGGGATGTAGGGTTAAAAAGATGAGAAAATCTAGATTTTTCATAAAAAGATTAATTAATTTAGGGGTTTATATATTTTATTGGACTCTATGTGAAATAAATTGTCTACATGACAATGAGTTCTTAAAACAAATCAAAAATTTTATGTAGGAAATATTTAGTAAGGGGTTAACTTTATATTAAATGTTTAGGTTACTTTTAAATGTTTATAAACTTAAGGTTCTAATTAAGATTTAGGCCAAACATTTGGGTCCTTTTTTTTGGACCCTTTTACTTAAAATTGTAATGTTTGCACATTGTCATTCAACTATCCACGTGCTAGATAAAGTTAGGGGATGACATTGACTGGGTGCATTTAAGCTAATAAAACAAAAATAGGAGTTCAAACATAGTTTGAGATTTAATCAGACTAATTAAGTCTAAAATTATATAAAATTTTGAATTTATAATAATAAAATGATGTTCTTTTAATTAAAAAACAGTCTTATTAAATTGCCGAGGTCAAGATCAAACCTAACCTAAAATATAAAATTTAAAACATAAATTAACTCGATTAATTCAGATCAGACTTGTTGATTTCAAGTTGAGTCGAATTAAGTTGAAGCAAACTCAAACTATATTACCAATACTAAATGAAGTATGATATTCAATCATTAGTTTATTCGATCAAAGTCTGACTTTGTAATAGTACAATAGTGATTAGTGGTTAAACATCTATTTTTAATTTTTGTCAACATTTTTAGATTTAACACAAATTGTAAAAAGTGATTTTCGCATCTTAATTTTATTTTTATCACAAGTTTTTATAATGCTTAATTAAAATAAAAGGTAATGAATATTATTATTTTATATAATAACTAAATATTTATTATTACAAAATTCAAAATATATTTAAAACTAAATTTTCTCTTTAAAAATACTGACGTCAAGCTTTATTACTATATGTCAAACATCTTAACTGTTCTTTAATTACAATTTTCTGAAATAAGGAAAAGATTTCTGCAAAGTTTTTTTAAAAGATTATCTGCTTTTACTAAGAATCTGTTGTAAATTTTGTAATAAAATATAAGAAAAAAGTAAAAACAAAGCAAGTTTAGTTTTATAATCATGAATCTTTTTATTTTATTTTATTATTAAATATTAAAAGAGGGAGAAAAGAATTCAATTTTTTTCTATAATTCTGTACTTGTAAGGAAAAATACAAACAAAATAACCTCTCTGAAGGAACAATATAGAAAATAACTTCGTGTAAAGGGTTACATATTGAGGAGTTTCAATATTTCTTCTCTAATTCTTCTATTAATGCTCTATCTAGTGCTACCCTTTTTACGGATATATTGAAATCAATCATGAAAGACTAGATCAATTATCCAGTAAGTTGATAACTTGATAAGCCTTTCAATCCTAATAAAGTGGAAGCTTCCATGCTTGCACTAAACTCAAATAAGACATGTGGACCATATATTCTAAATGCTCATTTCTTCCACAAGCCTAAGGAAATGGCCATAGAGGTTGTGCTTGAATTCTTTATCCAAAGAAAAATATTGAAGGAATTGAACAAGACCTTTGTTAACCTTACTCCTAAGGTACAAGCCCCTAACTTATTGAAGGATTATAGACCTATTTCCTATTTTAATACCGTATATAAAATCATTTCTAAGCTCTTAACAAAGAGTTTGAAATTTGTTCTTAAACATCTAGCTGATCCATCCTTGGAAGCCTTTGTACAAAGTAAAATAATTGGCAATAATATATATCTAGTTCATAAGTTTTTAAAGAATTACAACATGAAACATTCAAGAAAATGTTTTTCCATTAAGGAGAACTTTTATAAAACATTCGATTAACTTAATTATGGGTTTGTCCTAATTGTAAGTTTAAGGATTTCCCTGCAAGTTTGCAATTTGGATATCTTAATGCATCACTACTATCTCATACATCATACTTGTCAATGGTAAGCCCATAAATATTATAAAGGTAAATAAAAGCTTAAAGGGAGGGGATCCTCTTTCACCTTACCTATTCACCTTGAGCATTATCAGACTTGTAAAGGTATTAATTGGTTATGAAAAGAACTTTAAGTTTCACTTTGAATGTAAACACATGCAAATTACATGTCTCTCCTTTATTGATGATATAATCCTATTCTTTAAAGTTGATCCTAACTTAGTTAATGTACTTATAACTACTTTAAACATATTGAAATCTCCTTCTAGATTTTCAATCAACACAAATGAAAGCCAACTTAACGTTAAATGAGGGCTTATTCGATC
Source organism: Erythroxylum haughtii (assembly GCA_025504935.2). Classification (NCBI taxonomy): domain Eukaryota; kingdom Viridiplantae; phylum Streptophyta; class Magnoliopsida; order Malpighiales; family Erythroxylaceae; genus Erythroxylum; species Erythroxylum haughtii. The sequence goes on from JANSVB020000098.1 coordinate 547,500, forward strand.
TCAAATTGAATCATAAGGTTGAGATCTTGTAAACCCCCTCTCACTTATCTTGACATACTAATTTTTAACCAAAAGCTCAACTTTCACTGAATTCAAACCACTAATTGAGAAAATTAAACTAAGAATTGCAAACTAGTGTAACAAAAGTCTATCTTTAGTAAGAAGAGTGCAACTAATGAATTTTGTCCTCCATTTTATCTATATGTTTTGATCCTTAAATGTTTGGTTCCCTAAAAGTATTATCAAGACTATTGATCAGGTTATTAGAAAGTTTATATGGTTAGGTAACACTATGGGCTCTTCCTTAGCTTAGGTGAAGTGGAAAGATCTATGCTTACCTGAAGATAAGGAAGGGTTGAGAATCTTGCCTATTAAGATCATTAAATAGGTTAAATAGGTTCAATTTATTAAGAGAATATGGAGAATTCTTAAGGACGTCAACTCAGTTTAGGTTAATTGGTTTGATTCCTTTTTTATAATAGGTCAAAACTTCAGGATTATGAAACCAACAAGCAACATATCGTAGACAATTTAGTATTTATAACATTCTAAAACTCAAAGGAAAAGTCAAATTGAAATTTTATTAGGATAATAGGGATGGAGTAGTAACTTCTTTTTGTAATTATGACTGATTAATGGTAGGTCTTTTAAGTAATGTCAGGGATCTCCTACTCATTCATAATGTGATTATTGATAGTGCTTTAATCAATAAATCTCATAATGCATATAGAAATCTAACCACTAACTCCCGAACCTCTCTAAACATGAACTTCCTACTCCCTTAAGTTCAAAAGGACACAACTCAATAAAAAAGGATTAACTGTGAAATCTTTTCCAATGAATCATGCAAGAACCTATTGAGAGCTCATGCCCTTAAATTCATAGGTGTATATTGGTTTGGCTGGCGCCCACAAGCATGTCCACATACCTTATTCATATTCTAGTTGGCTCTTAAAGAAAACTTAAACACCTTAGATAGGATAATGACATACATGAACATTAGATCTACAAGATAAGAAGATTATCTTTATTCCAATTAAGAATTCAATTTGTCATAAATAAGGTATTTTTATTTCATGTATACATTATTTTCCTTCAATTTTATTGTATATAGATTAATTTTCGTGTTTGTATGCTTTTTCATTTTATTATAATTTCTTGAAAACTTTTTAGTTTTCTTTCATGAGAATCTTTTCTTTAATTAGATAGGAAGTTTGCTTTGACTTGAATTAGTTGGTCTTACAGCGGTGAGTAAGGGACGTGTAAGAATAACTCCTCTTTTGTTCTTTGTAGTACTACATCGTAATATGAATAAAAGTTATTAATGTCTATCATATTCAATTTATAGTTCTGCCACGTCTCAGCCGTCAGAGTGTGACCAGTGCAAAGCTAATAATAATCCAAACCAAAGACCCAAGATACCTAATAATTCATCTATATCTACAGAACAATTCCCTAGGAAGAGCCTAACCATACTCATTTGTGACCGATGATCAGATATTTGGTGGGGTCAGGGTCAAAACCCCTCGTGAAGTGGTCATAGCACCAAGTTTTTACCAACTTTAAGTAAGGTCGCAGAGTAGCCCTTTCCTTTTCCATTTCGAGCCTAATGGATTGGAAACTTACCACTTTAGAGTAATAAAAGAGGACATAGAATATGAATAAAAAAGTCATAAATTAGGTTTATTTTAAGGGTATAAATATATTCTTGATGCGTAGTTGATCACTAGTGCTTGTTTGAAAGATTTAAAAGCTGCAAAGGGAGCTTATTTCAATCTGCGCAAGAATCAAGCGCTACACTAAATCTGCCAATTGCAGGCTAAAGTCTGGAAATGGTAATGAGAAGATTTATTTCACAAAAAGAAAGGGGTTCTTTACTGCAATCGATTGAATATGTAAGTACTTCGAATATTAGGAATATTAAGGTTCCAAAGTTAAGGCGCGTAGCACACATGGAATATATCTTATCCCTTTCTTCCTCTTCCATACAAGCATTGGTCATAGATTACTCCCAGGTGCATACAGATTAATTATCACCAAAACATTTCTTATACTATGCAAAACTACCGTTCTGCTCCTACATTTTCTACTTATTAAATAGGTCCAGTGATTGGCATTTTAGGAACATAACTGGTGACTTCTTAATATAAATGAATAAGATTAATTAAAATTAAAACAAAACACTCAACAGTAGAACTAATTGATTATTTTTCCTTTTCTAAAGGTACTAATCTCCTGCTAGATTAGTGGAATGAGCATTTTCTTTATTAAAAAATATCATGTCGCCATATGTTACCGATCCCAATTTCCTGATCTGCTTAACCTACTAAATAAAACAGAAACCTTTGAGCAAAGTGTATTGGGGGGTTGTCATATCAACGATACACTCTTATGCCCTTTCCTTGTTAGTACCTTAAAACTTCAACTAATGGCTCGGAGAAAGCCCTTTACAAGGAAAATAATCAATAAATCTAAAATTTGCCAATTCAAGAAATTATTCCCATGCTTACTTCCCCTCACTCCTAGCCCATGCACGTACGCACCAAAAACCCTATTCTATGCTCCGCTCCTGTTGACTCTTACACAAGCCCTCCCATGGGGTCCATCAAAGGTTCTTCTTAAATAGCCATCATTCTCAGCCACCTCCAGCCACGAACACCGCTTCTAGTGCAGGTTCACATTTCAAGAAACTTGAAACATCTTAAGCTTTATATTCAGCTTTTCCCATTTGGTTTTGCGATAAAGTAGTCGGTTCCAGTCGTTCATACATGGCACATAAAACCTTCAAGTTGGTTTTGTTTGTTGTTCTTCTCCTCCTCCTACAATACGAGGCTGATTTGGCGGTGGCCTTAAGGCCGTTAGGTATTCATCCACCAGCTACACCCAGAAGTTTGAAGCCAAGACCTCCACCTATTTATTGGTATCGTGTAAACCGTCACAAGCTAATGGAAGATGCTTTTAGACCGACAAGCCCAGGTCACAGCCCCGGTGTTGGTCATGATAAACCACCACCAATTCTTTGAAAATCGTCCCATTTGTCTGGTGGGTTTCGATCATATACCAAGATGATGATAATATTGGTGAGACAAGAAGATGAAGAGAAAATAAAACTCCAGTAGTAAAATGGATTACTTCCATACTGGGTGGTCAGGGTTTTGAACCGCAATGTACTTCCTTCAATTGGTGAGAAGGTATACACGTTGACGTGCATGCATGCTTTGTAATTTTGATTTGTGCAACTGGGATTGTTTTTACTATGCCAAGTCGTGATAAAAAGTTTTCTCCATGTTTTATTAGTGTAGCCTATCTACAGAATAGCATTGTTGATTCTTCTGCTCTCTAAGTTGCAGTATTTATTCCACCTAATAGGATATGTGTCTTCATGGCGCAGATTCTGCAATATGTGTATGGAATATACTAAAATAAGACTCCTAGAAGCAAACGGTTCACACAAATGAGTTGTTACAGAAAATCATTTGTTCAACCACATGCAGGGCTAGTCACAGTCTAGCAAGTTAAACGTTTTATATATTTCGGAACATGTAATTATCTATTTCCGTAGGATATATGAGACAGTATTTCCCTTTTTTCTCACCGGACAGTAACAAGACAGTTTATCTTGCCATAACCAAAGTCAGGTAGATCATTTTTATATGCATTCGTAATTAAATCAGTTGGTACAAGGCATATAGATGCATTATTTAATTTCTCATAAAATCGAAAATAAAAAATAAACATCAATATGTACACCTCTATGCACCAATTTTCTTCATCTTTTATTCAAGATTTTAAAAAGAGAGAATTGTAAGTTTTATTGCACGTGTGAATTATTATGATGATTACAAATGATTCGATAATCTTAGCATAATATGTTGCAATATCTATATCAATTATAATTATGATTACTAACTTAAAATCTTGTTTTCATCTTTCTATTTGCCTTAGTCACTTTCCTTGGCATCACAAGAAATCAAATGAAAAATAAAAAACGATGGATGTTGACAAGCATTTTTTATCAGGATCTTGATAATTAATGGGCCCTTATTTATAGTGACCATCTATCCATCGATTGTTTATTATTAATTACCATAGTATTGGCCACCTTAGCAGTACCATTCACTCTCGATACCAAAGTTCCGAATTATTTGACCTTGCACTTGTAATTCCAGAAAATAATAATTATCTCATTGAACACAAAAATTATTTCATTATGACGAAGACACTACTTGATGCTTTTTTTATGCTGGAACTTGATGCTGTCAAAGATGATTGATCTGATAATCGAATTTCTTACTCAACTAATATTGCATTTTATTTATAAATTGCTAGCTTTTGGATTTTTTTTTGGAACAAAGTGAAATAAAATCCATTGCATCAAAAAACATTGCAGAACACTTACACCCGAGCATACCTAGGGAAATCAACTAGCAATCATTCTAGGAGAGATATTTAAGCACTTACACTAACTCCTAATTTTCCTATTACATGGCAAAATCAACACACTAAATCTAAGCTTCAGCTGGTTAATAATAACATCAACATAGCTATCAACTAAAGCCTCTTTCTAGTGGAAAACAATTTTATTTTTAAACCACCAAATATAATAAACAATAGCAGAAAAACCAGCTGCTCTCATCATACAAATGTAAGACTTCTTTTTAGTTCTCATGTTAAGCCATTTCAACCATGACATTAAGTTAGCATCAATGTGAGAAACTCTAAGCCAATTCATTACTCTCTGTAGAACAAACTGGGAAAAAACACATTTAAAGAACAGGTAATCTACATTTTCAATGTGCTGCCCATAAAATCTACAATCCAAAAGAAAACCATGAGCCACACCTAACCTTTGCATTTTAGCACATGTAAACAACATGTCTTTTTCAGCAAGTCACAAAAGAAAAGAGCATCTTAAAATGTGAAAACCATGCCATATATTTTGGGTGATTGGGAAAATTAGATCTTTCTTTCGAAAGATATCATAAGTAGCAGTAACACTCAATCTATCATTTTTTTCCTCTCATATTATCAAACAAATTCGCATAACTCTGAGGATATAACTGCAACAATGCATCTTTGAATTTTAGCAAACTTTTCCAGTACCACACATCACATCACCAATTCTACTATTAACAGACCAAATAAAGTGATGTTTAAGAATATTTGTATGAGCCATTTCTGCCAAATTGATGCAGAATCTGAATAGAGCTTAACTAAATGATGAATCATTGCACCTTTATTCCAAGCAAGCAATTCCTTAAAACCAAGATCACCTTCCTCTCTAGGAAGAGTAACACTTCGCCTACTCATAAGTCTTTTCCTACTAGTATCAACACTACTTCACAAGTAAGATCTACAAATAGATTGAACTTTGGCAATCGCAAACTTAGGAATGGGAAAGATAGATGATAAGCGTAAATTGCATCGTATTTTAGAGTATAGCTTGATTTGTGTTTATCCATTAATTCAATCATTTAGTATGTATTTAGGCTAGAATTGTGTTAATTTGTTAATTATTTGTGTTTTAAGTGTTTTATAAGTTAGTACAAGTTTTTGAGCTTAAATATTATGTTTTGAGGCATCTTGATGTGTTTGTTAGTGTTTCAGGGTCAATATCGAAGAATAGAGGAGTTTCAGAAAACATTCAGTTTGAAACAATGGCCCACGATTGTGGACTATCCACGATCGTGACAGAAGGCTTAGATGTAGGCCACGGTCGTGGCCTGCAGGGCTATGGTTATGGCTTGCGTTGGGCAGACAAGTAGATTCTTAAGAATGTCAAGTTTCGAGAGATTTTTGGACTCTAAAAAAATCCTAGGGTTACCCAGAACACAAGAGGATGTTTAAAGAAAAACAAAAGAGACAGAAAGGGAGCTTTACATTCAACTACTCTTGGAAACCCTAAAGGGAGAGAAAAAGAAGAGAGAGAGAGAAGAAGAAGAGGAAGAAGGAGGAAGAAGAAGTGGATTCCAACGACCCAGATCAGGTGGTATTTTGACGCCGCTACCTTCCTAATTTGTCCAACCTACGTTCCATTTTCTCTTCATTTCTTTTTTTATTTAAATGTATAAAGTTGAGATGAATTGTATGAAAATGGATTTCAGGTTGCTGATAATGTTCTAAACTCTCCTTTGGGATTTTACTTTGAGTTAATATTGATCTAGTTATTTTTGTGTTTATTGTTTTGGGTGTTGTGACTAGTTAATGTAATTGCATGTTTCAGTAACAAATCAAGACGGGTGAGTAGGCTAAAAATGATAAGATCAGATTAAAAAGAGTTAGGCGATCTAATTAACCACTTAATAAATCTAGTCTGTAATTTCATGAAAAGAGATCCCGTGCGAGACCTAATTGTTTATTAGAGAGCTTTAGAACTGATTAGAATTATGGGTAATTTATGAATTGAAAGATTGCAAGTTCCATAATTCGATTAAGGTTTACAACTTAGGGTTTAGTGGTTATAACTCGAGAGAAAGTAATCAACTATATGATTGACAAGAACCGACACCCTATAAACATATAGATGGCTAGATTAGCATTAATGAGGTAAAATCCCCTCTCTCATAACTTGATTAATTCTCTTAACGGATTTCCATTATGACCTATGTGACTGCTCAGTTTAATTCTGTTTTGTTAAAATTTTTGCTTTATAATTCTTGAATCAAATTCTCGTATTTATTTTTCGTGTTCACTTGTGCATTTTTTATTTCTTTTTATTCTTTTCTTTGAGCCTTAAATGACTTAGGATTAGGCTAGTACCCTCCTCATGGGATCATCACCTCTTATACTACAGTTGTGACCCATAAACTTGCAGTATTTGAAGGCCTATAAATTTTAAAGCTCGAACGACATAATCAAGTGCTTAGCGCCGTTGTCGGGGAGACATATATAATTTTGTCTAATTCTTGTAGTCTAAGGTTTTTTCACCTTTTTTTATTAAAAAAGCTGGGCATAAAGTAGATGACATACCAACTTGGATATTACCAGACAACAATGGGGAATCTTAAGTGTTGAATGCTAAAAAGAGATGGAAAGAATGATGATGGATGAAATACATCATGGAGATGGACGTCATGAGGCCACAACTCAATGCCCATCGTCAAGGGATTACGTGACCATCAGTGCCAGCGAATACGTTCAAAATCA
>JANSVB020000098.1:587872-602526 GCA_025504935.2 Erythroxylum haughtii
TGTATGAATTTATGGATTTATTGACATGAGTATGAGATTGTTATGGTAAAGAATAAGAATATGATGAATAAGAAGAATCAAGTAATTTTTGATTAGTATGAGTTTTGATTAAAGATGAATAAGAAAAGGAAAAAAAAAGTTTATACCGATTCGGATAGGTCAAGTCTAAAGTATCCAACGCAACGCTTCCTTAAGATAATTATTCCCAGATGTCGGACACTTGTAATGCTATTCGATTTGTCTTCATTTGTATGTTTTGATTCCAAATTGAATTCGATCCGTATATGTTTCCGCTTTTACGTTCGATTTGAATCTTCGATTTCATTTGTATTCGATCCTATTAGCTTCGCATTTGTTTCGTTTCATTCGCTTTGGATTGTGTTTACGTTTGTTTTGAATCAGTTTCGACCCACTTTTCACATATGTTTCGTTTTCCGTTATCCGCTTTTCCGGTTGGGATCCAGTCTTCAGATTGGGTCCCAACATTAAGTCATCCACAAAGCAGAGATTTGAAAGCTTGAACTTTTAAACTTTGAGTGATATCTAAAAGATTTGGTCCTCTCAATTACTCTTTTTAATACTTTGTTGAACACTTCTATAGTAATTGCAAATAAGTAGGTGAGATAAGGTCTCCCTGTCAAATTCCTTTTATGCTTTTGATGATCTTGGTAGACCATTAATCAAAAAGCTGAAAGTAGGAGTGGCATTAATAGTTGCCACTGGTAGGAATAGGTTTTCATTTATCAATATAGTGTTATTATCTTTAGAAAACATCATAATTCCTTTATTGATATAGTCTTGGATTACGTTCCTAAGTACCCAACATGAATTTATTGAGTGGCTCCAAGAATTGAGATATTTGAAATATTCTTTACCCCTGATTTCCTTTCTCATATGAATTTCATGCTCTGGGGATAATGTGATAAACTTTTCTTACAATAAATAATCAAAAATATTGTTGAAGAACTTTTAATCTTATAAAACCCTCAATAATCTACAAGTGCATGAGTCGTAAAGTATAGTAATTGAGGTGTCGATCCCTCGAGGAATTAGTGAACTAATTGAATCCTAATGTTATCTAAGGTTATAACGAATGTCATAAAAATGAAAATAAAAACTAAAAGAGCACATTTAACAATTGATTATGAATTGATTAAAATTTAAATTGCAAAATTAACATAAGTAAATCAAAATAGAGCACAACCACTTAATAATTAAGAAATCATACAAGACAAGATTAACCAATTATGGGAAGAGGGAATTCATTCTATCGTCAATTGCTAACTTAATTACTTTTGAGATAATTGGTATTGGTCCTAAAATTTTGAAAGGTTGAATATTCTCTCTCGAGACTTTATCATTAAACCCTAAATCATAATGCCTAATTGAATCCAAATTTCTGATTTTACAATTTTTCAATTAACAAAACAACCCACGTTCCAATTAGTTCTTAAGCACTTTAATAGAAAATTAGGTCCTTACATAAGATCTCTCTTTGTATAATTACCGATTTGATGTTTATGTGATTTATTAGGTTTTTAATTCTTATTACCCAACCTAATCATGCTACTAGTGGTTTACTCTCTCGATTTGTTACCAAAGTATGCAAAAACAATAAGCAATCATAATACCTAACACATTAACATCAAAAGCAATCAAATCACAATTGATTCAATAATAAATCCCAAATGAAGTTTAAAACATCCTTAAACAAGTATTCATCATCCTGATATCCATTTAACACATCATATGAAGTAAATAACAAGAGGAATAAGAAATGAACTTAGGAAGGAATGACAAGGAGTGGCTGGCAGTAGCAGCTCCTCCTCATCCTCTTCTTCTCTTCTCTCCTCTTCTTTCATCCTTCGCTTCTTTCTCTAATTGGTAAGATGGGGGTCTTTTCTTATTAGGGTCATCTTATTTGCTTTTATAGTTTTTTTTTCCTTTTAGGATAAAAACTAGGTTTTACCTAGGCCAAAAAGTCCAAAATGCCCTCCAAAAATAAAAACTGAAGCAAATTCTCGTGTCTATCTCACGCTTGTCATGATCGTGACCCTTGAAAATGAGCTTCTGTCAGGATCGTGACACACCCAATCGCAATCGTGACCCTTGAACATAGCTTCTGTCACGATCGTGGCCCATTCAGGAACGATCATGACCTTGGCTGGATCATTTCTATCACGACCGTGACAGGGATGTCACGACTGTGACGTGACCTGACTCTTCCTCGAAACTTTCTCCAACTTCACTCGATCTTCTTCATCTGATTTCAAACACTAACAAACACATGAAAATAATTTATGTCCAATAACATGCTCTAAACACATAATACTCAAAAACATAAACACATAATCACGTTACACAATTCTAATCCTAAACATGCACAATTAATCTAATGAACACCTAAAAACACACTAAAACACCTACTAAAACATGATATAAACTACAACTATCAAATATCCTCTATTTTGGAAGTGTTAAAGGCGTATTGAACTTTGATGGGGGGTTTTTTTTTTGTTTCCAGGGATTTTTAGTCTAAGGAGGGACAAATGCAAGTTCTAGGGATGATGACTTTAGCCACTACGAAATCATAAGAATTTTTCTTAATAGGATAAGTACCTAGCAATTTGACCTTCTTCTCTAAGGAGATCTTCATATTTAAAGACTTTAGCTACCAACTTATAGAAATCATGAAATTTGTATATGATGAAATTTCTTCCACAATTCAATGTCTAAGCCCCTTTGAGCTAGCTTTCATATATTCAGTTTTAAGAAGTGTTATTTGGCATCAACTTCTCATTTTCTTAAAAATGAGTGATAAACATATTAATATTCTTACCACTCTTCTTAGTTACTCTTAATGATTCTACTATATTAACTTTGGTTTCAGTCCTAAAAAATTGACTATAAAACAAAATTTCCATTTCAACTATGAAAAATAAAATTCTTGGATAACAAAACATAATATAAAAAGGTGGTCCCTGTTAAAGAATTTAAGAACAACCTGAGCTTAAATTAGTTGAAGTTTTTGTAATTTGATAGTTCTTCATATTATACAATGAGTATAGAAATGTGCTCAATAGTGGATTGACCATCTTTACAAGAAAATAAGTTGAATTTCGGAATTCCATAGCCACAAGGATAAGAATTCTCATTGTCAATCTGATCTGGATAAAGCTTGTGGAATTCTGGGCAGTTAAATTGTCTTAAACCAAGCCCATACAAGTCCTGAAACACTTCCCTAATAGCTTCTATATCAACTTATAATCTCATTTGTAGTAAGTGAATAATGGAATTGTAGTTTACAACTGCAGTGTTAACTCCCAGATAATATTGTGATCCATTAGCTACATCCTCAACACCAATTTCTTGTTTTCCTAGAATTTACGCTTGATTGTAAGTTCGCGTTACCCAAATTAATATAAAGAGGCATCATAGGAACATCTTCTCTCTTTTGTGGAGGAACATATCTCTCATTTACAAAGGGAATTGTTAGGAGGCGGCTACATTCTCTGACTTCCATTGCATTAAGAGTAGGGCTCCCCTAAGTCCTTTAGAGATTTCCTTTGCTAGAATAGGTGAATTCTGCCTGGCATCAATTGTAGAGGTTGCATTTGACATCAACTCTAGAACTTTGTCTATGCAAATAAATTTGTTTTGTTGCGACAATTTTGAGTTCTCCCCTGTAGGAAAGTTAATTGAAGGCAAGGCCACCTTCTCAAGATATTTTACCATCGGTGATATAAAGCCTTCATTTCTTACAATTATAAGGACTTCTTCCTCCAATGTCGATGACAATGATTTCTATTCCATTATGTGTTCTTATAAATAGAATTTCATTGGATATGTCACATTATTTGGTATTAATTTGGAATGCAGGCATGCCAAGAGGAATTCTCTCATAACTTATACCTAACTTCTATCGATGATATCAACAGGCTTCAAAAATGTTGAAATGAAATCTAAAATAAATAAAGTAATTACTTTTTGCAAAAAGGAATCATAAACTACAAAAGGGAATTTGATATAACAAAAGGAAATTCACAAAGTAAAGAAAGTTGGAAAATGACAAAGTGTGTTTGAAATAGGCTAATTGATCTCTTTAAAGAATGGTTTTTATTGTATTATGTTGGTCTAGAGATTGTATTGTGTGTCCATTGTCCCTTGTTCTCAAAATGTTGGTGGATTTATAGTTCTCTCAACCTCAAGTTGTGTTTTTGCAATAACTACCTACTTCTCTATATTTTGCCTAACTACCTACCACTATCTCTTTAACTCCCACGTTTTGGAATTCTGCCTCTTGTAATTATTTACTTTCCATCACACTTAGCTATATTTATGTTAATTACCTTCCATCATTATCTTAACTTCTATTTTTTTCGCTCTAGTGTCTAACTTCTAATCCATTCCCCCTATATTTTAGCTAACTACCTTTCTACATTATTTTTCTTTAAAATACATGTCAATTATGTTTGTCTAGAATTCTTGAATTTTGAACATCTCCACTAATCCTCAGACATATAAATTCTCTGGCCAAATGAATTTCAAGATTTCTATATTTGGGCACCTTTCATTTATGGACCAAGTGAGATGAATTTTCTTTAAACTATCAACATTAATATAATAAATGTGAGACATAACATACCTTTTGTACATATGTGAATTTAAGATTTTATAACTTCAAGGTTTTAATATAATTTAATATTAATCTGTGATTAGAGATGGAACTAGTTATATATATACATATATAAATAGTTGTGAATATAATAGAGTTCTATTAATTTAATTATAAGGATATTTATTTTAATATATAATTTTTTTTCTTAAATTCTAATATAATTAAAGATCTTTTGGCTTCACTTATGTTTTTATATTGTAGTTTTTAGTTTTAATTTTCATTTTCTGTTATTAGTTTATATTTTTTAAATAAAAATAAAAAATATTTGATTATTAATGAAAATGTAGTTATATTTTTATTACTGATAATAATTATATATTAGATAAAACTTATAAATAAATCATTTTATCATAAAATAAATATTTTATTAAAATAAATAATTTAATAATTATTTTCATTGATAAATTAAATTTTATTTTTAATTATTAAAGAAAATTTTATATATTTTGAATATATCTAAAATTTTAAACTATATTTATTAATAATTATTAAATTAGAATTATTTTATTTTTTTTAATAATATTTAAATTAATTATAAATTTTAATTTAATCATTAAATTTTAGTTATTCATAATTCTAGATAAATTTCAAATTAAATTATTATTGATAATTAATATTAAATAATTAAATAAAATATATTTAATTGATATTAAATCAAATTATAGAAATAAAAAACAGAAAATAAAATTTACTTTTTATAGTTTTAAAAACTAAAATAAAAACTCAAAACTTAAAATTCAATTTTACTGAATTTTAAAATAAAAATTTAAAAACAGTCCCTAAAGTTTTTATTAAAGGTTGCTACTAGTAAGATTCCGGAGAATGCATCTTCATAAAATCATCATGCCATTAGACTGGTATGTGTGGTTCCAAGTTCACCTTCTAGTTTTATACAGTGCTCCGTGCTAACTTACAGCAAATTCAACTGAAAAAAATACCAAAAATAAAAAATATGTGACCAACTCTGTACGTGGACTTCCTTTCAATCCCAATTCCAGGCTCCGTTAAAGTTCTTCTCTGTACCTATGTTCATGCTTTCACTTTCGGACTTCCATCCACCATGAAGACTTCTTCACTGGCGACTACACGACCCATTAGGCTTAGCTTTCAAGCAATGTTATTTTCAAGCATCAGAACGTGCAACACCTGTCCTCGTTTCAGAAGGGTGTCTTTGATTAACCTGCCTGGTGTTAGTTTATCCTCGATTACAACCACTAAACGGTATTGTTCAAGAGCTGATGTTCCTTTGGCAACCGAAGCTGCAGAATCTTCTTCTCAATCGTCTCAATCTCATGTTATTAACCACAGGATGAAGAAGTTGGAAGCTGTTGAAGAGCATGTGGAAAAGGTATCAACTTTTTTGGGTCTGCACAATGTTTCTTTGCCTCCTTTTTTGTGTGGTGATGTGTTTCTTTCGTGTTGTTATTTATTAGATAATGATATCGAACTATTCTATAAACTTGGGACTTTTGCTGTTAATACCTTCTGCAAATCTTAAAAATTTAATCCTAAAGTACGATTACGGTGGTGTGCAGGTGATTTACAGATGTCGCTTCTTGGCCATTCTAGGAGTTTTGGGTTCTTTGATTGGATCCTTTTTGTGTTTCATCAAGGTGAATTTTCTTAAACTCTAGCCGTTTTAATATGACGTAGAATTCTTGTGGTCATTATGAAAGCTTGAATTCACCTTCGTTAAAGGTGTTTTCTTTTCTATTACAAATAATACTTGACAACACGACCTTATCCTGTATTATCTTGGATTGGCCTAGTTTCCCACATATGGAGACAAGTCATGAGCTTGGAAAACAGTCATCCATAGGGTTGAAGGGTTGCACCGTTCCTAAAATGTAAAAGAAGTCTAAATTTGCTCTGGTTTCTTTTCACTTGGATAGAGAAGGGTGACTTATTGTAGAGGTATAAATCGAGATCACCTGTAGCTACCTAATGGCAGCTATTTACTCATACATCATTTCAATTTGCAGGGCTGCACTTATGTTGTGTCATCCTACATGGAGTACTTTTTCAATCAGGCTAAAGTGATTATGTTACTGGTAGACGCCATAGGTAAGTAAATGATCTCAGAATTCTTTACTTTTGAGGTTTTTGTTTCAGGACTACTTGAATTTCTAACATTCCATTTTATATATCTTGTGTTGCCCAGTTGCAAATATAAAATGCGTTTGTTTTTTCGATAAACAAGTTCAAGATTTGGTGGAAAATTCCTCTTTCTACTCTATTTGTGCTTACATTTTCTGGTAATGTATAGCTACATTAATAAGTTGGGGACTGTCTTGCTATTTTCCTGTCCTTGAATTCATATTTTTCTCTTTCATGTGGTTGTTACCATCATCATCATCATAAGCATCATCAAGATGCCTACCCATGCTTAGAATGTACTATTGTATGATTAGACCAAAGGTGGCTAAAATACAAAATTGAAAATGGGTTCATGGTCAAAGATCTAAAATGGTTTGTTCTGTTTTGAGTTTCCTTTTCTTTAGTTTTAGTTTAACAAAATCTATGAGATTGAAGGTTAGTTTAATCCATGCTTTTGCTTATAGGTTTCAAGAACTTTTGGTCCATTTGGAAAAGTCATGTTTTAGTTGCAAGAAGAAGACATGCTTTAGTGAATTTACTTCCTTTTGCTGCTTCCTTTTGCCTGAAGCTGACTTTATCGAGCTAATCTCTTATTTATTTGCATCAATAAACTTGTGACATAAATGACGAAATGAGGCAAACGAGTTTAAAGTCTATCGAAGAAATAAAAAAAATTAAGTCAATCACAAGCCTTAATTTGGGGGGATGGAAGATAGGAATTGAGTTGATAACAAAGACAAGGGCTAAAATTTAGATTATATTAGGATTGCTTATTAGATAAGAATTAGTAGTCTGTTAGATAAATTATTCTATTTTAGCTATGCTATCCTAGTTGTATAGGACTTAAATTTTTACTATAATATGATATAAATTAGGAACCCTTTTCTACTAGAATAAAGGTTCTAAGAACTATATATGTGTGTGTGTGTATATGTATTCAGCTCTTCATTAATAATAAGCAATCTAAAATTTTTCTACAAACTTGAGTTTTCAACTAGAAGATGGGATGCTTTCTTTTAAGAGTGATTCCTAGTTTTCTACCTTCTATACTTTGTGTTCACTACAAAATTTCGGCAACCAAAATCCTAACTTCTAGCATATTAAACCCTGAAATCTTAAGCTTAAATATCCAGTAATCAAACCTTAAACTCCAGCTATACAAAATCTAAAATTGCAGCA
Source organism: Erythroxylum haughtii (assembly GCA_025504935.2). NCBI lineage: Eukaryota > Viridiplantae > Streptophyta > Magnoliopsida > Malpighiales > Erythroxylaceae > Erythroxylum > Erythroxylum haughtii. The sequence goes on from JANSVB020000098.1 coordinate 595,827, forward strand.
TTTTTAGCCAAAATCTAACCTTGAAACTTGATAGTTCGGTAGCCTAATATCAGTCATAGTTCCTAATTTCATGATTTTTAGCTACTAGTTAATAATTCTTCTATTTGCCCTACATCACAAAAGTTGCATATATTTTGTAAACTCAGTAAATTGCATTTTTTTTTCATTTTCCAATTGCTGGAACATTCTATGCAAAGAAAGTAGGTATGGTTGTGTTTTGACTTTTGCCTTAATAAAAGTATGTTACATACGATTCTTGTTTTATTATTGTGGACTGCTGTTTGCACCGATGCGTGCTACATACAGTGATTTCAGTTTTTCAGCTTGACTTTCCATTTATGTTTTGATTCCTTGGTATGTCAATGACTAGCCTTTTCTGCAAGTGAACTTTTTTTCTTTTCTACAATAATGGACTATGTTTGTCTTATTTGGCATGAACAGATGAATAATTATCTGCGCCTTGTTAGATGGGCTATCACCTTTTGAGTTCTTGAGTGATTAGTTTAACACTTACATCCTTGGACGATTTGTTCTCTTTTGAATCATCTTATGTAATTAGTTTACCACTTACATATGTGGACGATTTTGTTCTTTTTTGAATCACCTTCCACTCAGCTGTTGCTTGCATTTCTCTGCACGTTGCATTCCAACCCCACAACCCATAGCCCCCACCCCTCGGAAATTTTGTAGTCATGCTGTATTATATAGTGTTTCATTCTATAAACTGCATCTCTAGATCTTGATTATATTGTGTTTATGTAATGCCCAAAATTGGTTTACAAAATTAGGAATCAAATATCATCAGTGAGATGTGCAAACTACAACTTGAAGTTGTTTTCCTTGATAATCCTCTTCTAGGTTGCTATATAGTAAAAATGCTGAAAATACTTGGACTTACTGATATTTGCCCAAATCAGCAGTTGTTATTTTATCTTATCAATGTCTACTTTTTCATGACAGTGATTGCATGCATTATGTTTCTGAGTTTTTAGTGAATGTTCCCGTGTAAGTGCTAATTATCATATTTACTGCATGTTTAGATGTCTACCTTTTAGGAACAGTGATGCTGGTCTTCGGAATGGGGCTGTATGAACTCTTTATAAGCAATCTTGACACCTCAAAGTTGATATCAGGGAAAAGCATACAGCACAGATCTAGTTTATTTGGCTTATTCACCCTCAAGGTAGGTGCATGGTCTCTCCCAACTTCGGGAAGTTTACTTAAAGAGTTTTGTTTCACTTGGACTATCTTTACCATGTTTTTCTATTTTCTTCCTCTACAGTTTTTATTTTGCCATTTTTACACATTGGTTTTCCTCTTTGCAAAGCAAGTTGGTCGGGAATGGAGAATCTTAGAAGGGTACCTGAGCTTATTCATGTCATGTTTTGCTGAAGTGCTCCATTAAAAACATAGTTATCATCCGCCTTTTCTCCCTTTTTCTTTCCTTAATCAAGTATCTGAATAAGGAATTGGAAAACAAAATTGTGCTTCAGACATTAAGGATTTGTGCTTTTCGTTCTTGCAGGAACGACCACGATGGCTGGAAGTTAAAACAGTAAACGAACTGAAAACCAAGCTTGGACATGTAATAGTAATGCTTCTTCTTATAGGTTTCTTTGAAAAGAGCAAGACAGCAGCCATCCAATCTCCTACTGATTTGCTTTGCTTCTCAGCTTCTGTCCTCCTTTGCTCTGGTTGCCTCTACTTGCTTTCTAAGCTTACTGATTCCAGCTGAAACTCTTCTTGTTCCCTTTTTTCCAACGAGTAAGCTGTGAACGTTTTGTTTGTAAATAACTAAATATCCGTACACGTGAACGTTTTGGTTGCAAATAACTACATATCCGTACATGTAAAGCGTAACAAAACTGTTATATGTATATAAATGAAATCTCGATAAATTATAAAATGATTTTTTTTTTAATTTTTGTTCCTTTCATTTTTGAAAAGTTAAAGGCAAGTACTACTAATTGGTAATACTACAAGCCCAAGTTTGAAGAGCGCTCTTAAACCAAAAGAACAGCTGCCACTCACGGTAGCTGCCAACAAATACCCCATCACAAGCCCTCTAAGATGGCACAGGATTACCTGTGTCATTTAGCCTGTTCTAAGGTTAATAGAAACAGCGGATTTGTTCCTCTCTAAGACCTACCTTTAACCGTTCCCTAGGCTAATGTATTTACCGTTCTGCAGTATGTGGACATACTAGAGTGCCTTCTGCTTAATAGCCTGTTGCTAGCGTTTCTTTACTCTTAATCTCCAGGTTTTTGGGTTAAAAAAATGTCGTACTCTTCTCTCTTGCCTAAACTCCTCAAACTACCTCCACCCTTATGCTCTCTTCCATAGCTTTGAATGCTTTTACATGATCAAATTAGTTCTCTCACTCATGAGTGAATTTATAAATGTTTGGGTTCAAGGTTAGGATAACTATAAGCTATGAAAGAATAATAAAAAGGTTCATAACTATCAATAAAGGTTTAATAGGGATACTAGTGATGATATTTAATATGAGGTAGGCTAGAAAGGCTCAAATAGCTAAACATGACCTAAATCACTTCTTTAATAAGATCCGAAATTTGTTATTTTGCCTTAAGTGGTCCTCAAGCAAGTTCTAGGAGTTAGTCAAATACAATACTTTGCTCAAGCAAAATTCACATAACATGTTTCCAAATAATACCAAAGCAATATCAATCATGGACCATAATCAACTTTGGACTTCAAAAATTACAATTTCGCCCTAAGCGGTCCTTAAGCAAGTTCTAAGAGTTAGTCAAATACAATACTTTGCTTAAGCAAAATTAACCTAGACTTCAATTTGCCTGGAAAAAGTTGTAAACGGCTATTGTAGAGCAAGACTTACTAACTCAATTGAAGTTCTTTGTCTTTTAAATGCTTGTCATGCTATTTCTTAGTCTTTTCTTTATAAATTTCAGCATTCTCATAAGCATTCCTTCTAAATTCATGTAACTCATCAAGCTGCAACAAATGTCTTTCTCATTGAGACTTTAAATCAAAATTCAAATATTTAGTTGCCCACTATGCACGATGCTCTAATTAAACAAGAAGATGACATGCTTTACCAAAAACTAACTTATAAGGTGACATGCCTATAAGAGTTTTAAATACAGTTCGATAAGCCTACAATGCATCATCCAATTTAATAGCCTAATCTTTTCTAGCATTATTCACAATCTTTTCCAAAATTTGTTTTAGTTCCCTATTTGACACTTCTACTTGTCCGCTTGTTTAGGGATGATATAATGTACCATTTTTTTGATGCACCTCATATTTTTGAAGTAGGATTGAAAATTGTTTAATTGTGAAATAAATCCCTTTATCAATAATTATTGTTTTAGGTGTGCCAAATCTAGTGAAAATGTATTTTTGCGTAAATTGTAACTTAACTTTAGCATCATTAGTGCGTGTAGGTATAGCTTCAACCCACTTAAAAATATAATCAACTGCTACTAAAATGTATAAGGTACAAGTAAAGGAGGAAATGGTCCCATAAAATCAATTCTCCATACATCAAAAGTTTCACAAATTAAAATGTTGGTATGAGGCATCTCATCTCTTTTAAAAATATTCCCAGTTCGTTGACAACTAGCCCAAGAGGAAACAAATGCATAAGCATTTTTAAAGAGAATAGACCATAAAAAGATTGATTGTAGTACTTTGGTTGTTGTTTGATTTGCTCCATGATAGTCTCCAAATTCTTGTGAATGGCAATGTTCCAAAATGCTTTGAAACTCTTCTGCAGGGATGCACCTTCTCACAATTCCATCCACGCACCATTAATTAGGTATGGTTCCTCCTAAAAATAATAGTTGACATTTGTAAAGAACTTCTATCTTTATTGGTAAGTGAGGTGTCGTGGAATTAGATTATCTGCCAAATAATTAGTAAAATCTACAAACCATGGTAATTTATTAATTGTTGAAATTGAACAAGGAATGGATGTAGAAAAATTGTATCATCGAGAAACTCCTCTTTTATTTCTGTCTCCTCCACACATGTCTCAATCTTTGATAAATGATCAGCTACTTGGTTTTCACTTCCCTTCCTATCTTTTATTTCAAGATCAAATTCTTGTAAGAGAAGAATCCATCACAATAGTTTGGGTTTGGCATCTATCTTTGCAAAAAGATATCTCAAAGTAGAATGTTCAGTAAAAACAATAACATTAGACCCAATTATGTAACAGCCTAGACCACCTGCTCGTAGATATTGTCCGCTTTGCGTGTAAGCTTTTTTGGACACTAATCACGCAGGACTTCCCAAAAAGCCACCCATCATAGTATTGTTCTTGCCCTAGCACATTTAACTTCAGAGTTTTGATAGGATCCAATGCGTTAGGGCATGAAAAATTCAACTGTGAGGGAGAGGTTGCCACAGCCTTATAAGGTATGCTACGTTTACCTCTCCGATAGATATGGGATAACCCCTCTTGAGGCCCAGCATCCTCGCTGGCATAATATCCGGGTACTGGCTCTGATACCAAATGTAATAGTCCAGACCACCCACTCGCAAATATTGTCTGCTTTGCGTGTAGGCCTCTTTTGGACATTAATCTCGTAGGACTTCCTAAAAGGTTACCCATTCTAGTACTACTCTTACCCTAGCATATTTAACTTCGGAGTTCTTATGGGATCTAGTGTGTTGGGGCATGAAAAATACACCTGCGAGGGAGAGGTTGCCACAGCCTTATAAGGCATGCTTCATTTGCCTCTCCGACAGATATTCTTCAGACCTCATTTATGTCCGTTAGGGGGCAGTGTATGTCTGTTTAACGGACATACACAAGATACTTACAAAAATTGGTGATTTTGACCCTCTAGATGGAAAAATCTCTCTTCGGGTCTTCACAAAAGTTGTAGATCTCGAAGTCTTCTTTGAAACTGTCCTAGAATGACATCAATCTGACATCTAGAGAGAAAGTTATGCCTTTTGTCCCAAGATATGTTTGTTTATAAATGATTAACTTCTCAATGTTTGTTTAATGAGATATTTAGGCTTGTTAGTGATATTAGATGAGCCTAATTGATGTAGGATTGGGCTAATCATGTAGGAAGAGTGTACTAGGTGTTAAGGAATGATCCAAAGATCATGATTAATTGATATTGAGACGAGTATTAAGGAAATATACCTAGGACTGTCATTGAATATGCATCATACATATTTCATAATCATAAATGTGCATTAATGAACGTCTATACAATTGTGCAAAATTGTGATTTGTGTATGTATTGTGTGTTATAGAGGAGCGTTCGGAACGTCAACATCCAGACATTGCTGGAACTTTGAGGCAATAGCTTCGGGAACAAACTGTGAGTAACCTAGACAGTCTCACTCAATAAATTGTTTGTTTGATATTATGTTTGAATTATGAATGAATGTGATTTTTGATTGTGTTGATTCCAGAAAATGAAGGTCTGATGATTGTGATATATGAATGAGATATTGAAGTGCTACATATATGTGAATGTGATGAACTATATGTTTCATGACATGATTGATTATGACAGATGCATTCTATACATGAATGCATAATCAGATAATGAGAGGTGTGACCTGAATAGCCACCGAAGCTGAGCTTAAAGCTCTAAATGTGATTAAGAGCCAAAGGCTCACTATGTAAAATGGGCTTTGTATCTCCAACAGATAAGGGACAGTAAATGAGCCCGATATCCACAATGGATACAGGACAGTTTAGGCACTCGGTCATAACAGCGTAATAATCAGAAAAGAGTCACATAAGCATTTCATATGCATTTTATTAAGCATGTTGGATTGATTGAAATGCAAAATTGTCTTCTCTTGAGTGAGAATGTGATATGTGATGAATTATGCAAAATTTTGAAATATATGATATATGTATTGATGTGATGAATGAATTGAGTAACGATCAATGATGGTTACCTCATTGAGTTCGTAAAACTTACCAAAATTGCAACATTGACTTTTCAGGACCGAGGGACGACTTTAGCTACTGAGGGACACTTTTACTTTTAGGAACAAGAAGTAATGGCTCAAAGGTCGATCAACTAGATATGGACATATTAGATAGATTTTTGTGTATTTCCTCTTTCATATAGCGTCTTTTGTATTAGGATATGATAATGTACACATTTGGATGATCTTGGAAAACTACCAATGTAGACATTTGGTTTTTAAGAAATGAAAGAAGGAAATTGTTTTAAATTATTGTGTTTCTCCATAATTATTGTGTTTCTCCATATGATGTTTATATATATATATATAAAAAGAGATGATGCCATGTTAAGTGAATGCTGTAATTAATCGTAGCATGCCGTTATCATAGGTTATGTATGAGAATGCCCTAAGGGTGTTCCAATATGTACCTTAGGGTAAGGGACGCTATAAATTAAATATAATCAAAACTTGTCAAAAGCAAATACAATTGCTAGTAGCTCTTTTTTAGTCGTAGCATATTTAATTTGGGCTTTATTAAATGTGCGACTAGCATCACATATTGGCCTAAAAATTTTATCTTTTAGTTGCCCCAGTGTTGTTGTTAGGACCCGATCTCGGAACTGGATCCCAACCAGAAAACGGAAACGAAAGTGGCCGAAACCAAAAACGAATTCAAATCGGATAACAAAAGGCGGAACAAATCGAACAAATCGAAAGCAAACGAATGGAAAACGAAAGCGAAGGTCAACATATACAAACGAAAATCACA
>JANSVB020000098.1:699478-718011 GCA_025504935.2 Erythroxylum haughtii
AGAAGTACAAGTTGTGGAAGGTTAAGCAAGAACTGTCAGGTAACTCCTCAGCCTATATGATTCATGAATCCAATTTAGCTATAACCACATCAAGTTCTTGGTAGTTAGATAGTGGAGCTTCTAACCATGTTGCTTCTACAATTCAGGGGTTCAAATCCAGGAGAAGGTCGACTAAAGGAGAGGAGAAGCTGGTGGTCGGCAATAATGAGGAGGTGGGTGTTTTCTATGTAGGAGATGTAGGTTTGAGCCTTGATATAGGTTTTGTATTAGTTTTACGAGATACATTTTATATACCATCTTTAAGACGAAACTTGTTCTTTTTATCAATTTTGGATAAAGAGGGTTATCATTTTGTATTTGATACTTCGGTTGTAAATATTTCTATCAATACAAGATATATTAGAACTGCTTTCTTATCTTACGGATTATATAGAATGTGTCTTACTCCTAACGAAATGTATACCTTTTCTTATGTTGTCGAACCTGTTACTCAAAAGAGAGCCTTCATAAAGGAAACATCGTAAATGTGGTGACATAAACGTCTTGGCCACATTTCCAGGGAGAGGATTGAGACATTAATAAAGGATATCATTCTCCCAACTCTGGACTTCAGTGATTTGGAAACATGTATCGATTGTTGTAGGGGAAGGTTGACCAAGATAAAGAAAAAAGGATCAACTCGTGGTTCTGATTTATTAGACCTTATACATACAGACATTAGTGGTTCCTATATGGTTATATTATGCAATGTTAGATATCATCTGACATTTATAAACAATTATTCCTGCAAGAGTTATGTGTTGTTGCTTAAAGAAAAGTTTGAAGTTCTTGATAAATTCAAGATCTTTAAGATTGAGTTTGAGAACTAGTTGGAAAAATTAATAAAGATTGTCAGATCTGATAGGAGAGGGGAATATTATGACAGACATGGAGTGGCATGATAAGAAAATGATCCGTTTTTCAAGTATTTGGAATCAGTTGGAATAGTAGCTCAGTTCATTATGCCGAGTAGTCCTGAACAAAATGGTGTAGTCGAAAGATACAATCGCACCGTAAAAGATATTATGAGGTTAGTGTAAAGCAAGACTAACCTACTCAAATACCTTTGGGTGAAGCCATCAAGATGACATTGTATATCTTGAATAGAGTCCCAAATAAGTCAGCATAAAAGACGTCTTTTGAACTCTAGGTTGGAAGGAAGCTAAGCTTTACACATATTAATGTATAGGGCTACCCTATTAAGGTACAGTTATATAATCCTTATAAGAGCTTCTACTATTTGCTATTTGATAGGTTATCCCAACCACTCTAAAGGCTATAGATTTTACTGTAAAGAAGGAGGGTTAGAATAGTGGAATCACAAATAGTTAAGTTTTTGGAATACGATGTCCATAATGAGGGGGGATCTTCACATCCTTCAGGAGATAGCAAGATCAATATTGCGATTATTTCGTATCCATTTCTCATACAGTTAGGTCCGGTGGATGAAGGTCCAAGTACCATACCTATGCAGGCACAGGAACCTATATCTGTTCAGGAAGAGGTTTCTGAGGTACAAGAACCTATGCAGTTGCGCAGATCCACCAGAGAGAGGCGGCCTGCTATCTCACCATATTACATAGTCTATTTGGGTGAGCAAGACTATGACATAGGACATATTGTGGATCCAGTTACTTTGGACCTTGTGTGGATTCACGGTGTGAAACAATGAAGGATGAGATGCAATCTATGAGATATAATAAAGTATAAGAGTTTGTTGATTTACCTTAACATTGTAGACCTATCAGTTGCAAGTGGCTATTTAAGACCAATAAGGACACACAGGTTCAAGTTGAATGGTTTATGGCGTGTTTGGTTGCCAGGGGATTCACTCAGAGAGAAGGAGTTGACTTCAATGTTACCTTCTCTTTTGTATTCTCGAAAGATGCACTCAAAATGATTATGACAATAGTAGCTCATTATGACATGGAGCTACATCAAATGGACATTAAGATCGCTTTCCTAAATGGTGACCTTTTTTAAGAGGTCTACATAGAGCAACCTGAAGGATTTCAGGATCAAGATGCAGCTGAAAAAGTTTGTAAGTTTACTAAATCAATATACGGCCTGAAACAAGCTTTCAGACAATGGTACCTAAAGTTTGAAGGAGTTTTGATCTCATTCAGCTTTGTAGAAAACAAAGTTAAAAGATGCTTATACTATAAGGTCAGGGGGAGCAAAGTTATCTTCCTGTTACTATACATAGATGATATCTTGCTCGCGTCAAATGATTTGACCATGTTGCATTAGGTAAAGCAACTTTTGGCCAAACACTTTGACATGAATAATTTAGGTGAAATGCCTTTTTTCCTTGGTATGCAGATTTATCGAGACAGATCTCAACACTCATTAAGCCTCTCATAAAGAGCATATATTGAGTGAGTACTACAAAGGTTTAATATGGCTGACTGTAAGCCTGTTGTAGCACATATCTCTCATAGTGAGAGATTATCTTTGACACAATGCCCAAAGAATGAAGTTGAGAGATAGCTTACGAGGAATGTCCCATACTCTAATGTAGTTGGTAGCCTGATGTATGCCCAGGTGTGCACTAGACCGGACATTGCATTTGTTATTAGACTACTGGGTTGATATCTGGCTAACTCAGGTGTAGACTATTGGAATGCAGTTAAACAAATGTTGAGATACCTAAAGGGTACCAAGGATTAGACGTTGACATACAGGAAAGTCAGTGATTTAAACCTCACAGGGTATACAGACTCTAACTTTTCTATGTGTTCAGATGATCATAAATCCACTTGTTTATGGTGGCAGATGGTACAATATCGTGGAAGAGTGTTAAACAGACGCTGATAACTTCCTTGATCATGCATGCAAAGTTTGTTGCATATTGTGGAGCTGTTACACAGGTGGTTTGACTCGGAAACTTGATCTCTAAGTTGTCTGTGGTAGATTCGATAGCTAGACCCATTCGATTATATTGTAATAATTTTGCTACAGTGCTGCTCAATAACAACAACAAGAATATCACAGAGTCTAAGCATTTAGATGTTAAATATTTGACCATAAAGGAGTTGATTCAAAAGGGTGACGTTAAAGTGGAGCACATCAGGACTGAGGAGATGTTAGTTGATCCATTGACTAAGGGACTTCGCCCACTAGTGTTTGTTAAACATGTATCCATTATGGACGTGTTTAAGGCTTTAGACAGTCGTAGTTACGGATCATTGTATTTGCTCCTTAAAAATCTGTAAATTTTGATATATTATAACATTATGAGTATTTATTAATATAGATGATCATCTTTTTATGCTCAAAAATAAATGTTCTTGTGTATAGTCATAATACATATAAAAGTCTTAAGATTTGTGTTGATCTTAAACATTTTAAAGGTCATTGGCTATATATAAAGATTGACCTTGAACCTATGTCATTTTGACACATACAGTTTAATACGGATATCCATAAATTTAACATAACATAGGAGGATATAAATTTTCAATCCTATAAAGGTATTCTCTAATGCAGTTTAGTATTCAGTTGGAGAACATAAATGTTTTTCTCTAATGCTGTTTAGCATTCAGTGAGAGAAAAACAAATTTTCTCTAATGTTAATTAGCATTCGACGAGAGAAAACAGAATTTCTCTACTGGAGTTTAACATAAAATTGGAGAAATCGAGACCTACAAATGAAGATAATACATGTTAGATCATATAGGTATCATCCTAGTTTGTCACACTCTATTTTTTTCATTCATGTTAGTGAGATATTAGATATTCTTGATTATATTAAATCTGTGTCGTAAATGACACATGTATTTAATATTTTTCGGTATCGAAAGTCTTGCAGGACGAAATGTTATACTTTCATTATCTTTGGATCAAATGTTTTTAATTTTTTAAAACGTGGTATCAATACAGTAGCGTGACTTAACCGAGTTTTCAAACTACTTCTAAACTTGAGTCAAAACTGCGATTAATAATTATCCAAGGGGGAGAATGTTTGACAATTTTGTCCTTCCTTATAAATTTGGACAACTATTAATTGTATTTTCGATTTTTTCAATAACTTATCAGTTAAACTACGTAATTTGATCCAGACAAAAGTAATAAAGTGATTCAATAAATGATCTAAATCAATGGGTCAAAGTATGGTAGAAAAATAGATCCCGATTAGTGTGAACCAGACCCATATCGAGCTTGCGATGGGGAAGCTCGATATGAAAATTATATAAATGTTAAGGTCTCCTGCAGTTACTCATATCATTCGTAAATATACGAATCTTTTGACCCGTTAAGAGCACTTATATTTTGAAAAAATTGTAAAAAAGACGTTAACCATGTGTCTGTGAACGTTTTTCGTGAAGGTTCCAGGAGATTAGAACTCGTTTTGTCCTCGAAAATTGCAACAAAAGTTCAGATGGAACCAAAATTAGGTATTCTACATTTCCTTTATTTTTAACTTTTTCATAAACGATCCGAGATATGTAATAAGGTCTATCCTATATATTATATTTTCTTCATGAATCTTACAATATGTCATTTTCATCACTTGGCTTAGGAGATTTATTGCAAGAAGACAGCCGATCTCAATCTAGGGAGGCTTGGTTAGGAGGCTTTGCCTTAAAAAAAACACATCTAGTGTTAACGTAAAATAAAAGCAATGTCCTTGTCCCAGCCCCCGAGGAGTGGTCCAAATCCAATGCTTTTTAGATCGAACTTCCGCGTTGTTCCCTTTTGTGTAAATTACTTGCACTGATTTTACTGTCTAATTAATGCCTTGTTTCATGTGATGATGATGTTGGTCTTTTATGGTCAACTTAAAGTTAATGCACCGAGCTCAGAGAAGAGATTGACTATGTTGGTCTTTTATGGTCAACTTAAAGCCAATGCACCAAATGAGCTATTATCTCGAGCTTGGGACTTGAAGTTTCAATATGTCTATCGAGAAGGCAATCAAAGTGTGGACAGTCTTGCTGCTTTTGTCAGCCCCAGGGTACACTCTCTTCAGGAGGCTCCGTTGCTTGTCTTTGCTACTATGTCCCGTGATTCTCACGGTGTCTTATATAGTCGCTCTCTCCCTCAGTGGTTTTTGTTTTCTTCTCCCATGTATTAAAAAAAAAAGCCAATGCACCAAGTTTAGCGAAGAGATTAACCTTTTTTTTATATAAGAATATTCTTTTATGTATTTTCATTACAGGGACCGAATCCCGATGTATGAAGAAAATTGGAGATTGCACAAAGTTAGTTGCCCTTTGCGCATTCATTCATTTATTTTTGGTAGTTCTGAATAAATGCTCAACAAAGTAATGAAACAGTGGGGGCAAGTAGTACATAAGTCTTTAAGTTCTAGACCCCATCGGAATTTTGTGCAGTAATGTTTTATGTATAGTTCAATAAGAATAGTTGGCATTCAATAGATTTTTCAAAAAAATATAATGTTGTTTGAGAAGAGAGCAACATAAATGCCCTTTTCTACCGTTAGTGTTCTTAATTCAAACATGTTTTTGTCTTTTCACAATCTGAAAACAAAAAATTTAACATTCATTTTAAACTGGGAATTATTAGTTGAATTACAGTACTAAATCTACGTTAAGAAGTAAAGGAGAACATGCTATTTTAGCTATGACTATTGTACATACATGTGTAAATGTGCTCAAAAAAGGATAAGAAATTCGTATGTGCCGTGTAGCTACTCATGACGACGGCAACTGGTTTTTCTATCTCTGGAAAGTTGCACGCTTGGTTCACGCCACGTCTACGTGATTACTGCCAGTAAGCACCAAAATAACCACTTCGCCCAACTCTTTTTCCCCAATGTCGTTGACCCGTTTCGAGTTCCGTTCTGCCAAAACAGAAGCATTAACCATTTCAGTTTCAACTTTCTTTCCTTCTGCTGCTTGTTTCAAGTCAATGGGTATTTGCTGTTTCCTCTTTTAAAAACACTTAAGATAAGAAAACTTTCTTAATGGAGATATCTTTCTAAAGTTTGCCAAGTCAACTGGCGACATGACCGTGGTACATCAGAAGTTTGTATTTATGGGAATCAGAAACAGGGCATATGTAAGAGAAATGAAGGGAGAAAACAATTTTTGCATAATTCAACAAAGCAACTGAGAACATGTTGCAGAGGGGTGCTTATGCTTCATTGGAGACTATGAAAGTTATATTTGAATGGTTGTTATTTATTTTCAACTAATCAATAAGCAAAATACAGCAGCAATGCTAAGGAACACCCAGCACACAAGTTTAGTGCAGTGGTGGCCTGGCCTTTGCTTATTAAAAAATCTTAATCAATTGGATCTTATTTTCTTTATTTGAGCTTGTTATGCCTATAATTTGTGTCTAAAAATGATGTATATTGACGTAGAGAATTATACTTTGGGTTGATGTTGATGATCAATTACGCGATTTAGACAAGTGGGATTGCAAGGATAGGGACAATCTATCTGTTGAAAGGAAGTCCTGTCATAAAACCAATCGCCAACAGCCTTCGCAATTTTCTGCATTATGTACATTTCAAAGGAAAATCATGGACTTCTGTATGAATTGGAATAAACAAAGAAGAAGATCAAGAGAATCACAAAGGATCTAGGAGGAAAAGAGTTATAAGTCTCTTACTGTTTTCCTAAGCATTGGAGAATCAGCCATGAACCATGTTTCCTGTGTTTCAGTTTGGCAGTGGGCAAAACAAGAGTCTATGTACAGTCCTCCAGCAGACGAGTTAGCTGATCTATACAATGCATGCAAAAAACGCAACCTAAAATCTGCAAGGAAATTTTCTGAATACTCAGAACTTGCAAGTGCACTAACACACAAGCTTTTGACTGCTCGTCCATGTAAAGAAAATAAGAAAGGTCACTTATGCCATCATAATTCCTTCTGCTCATTTTTGCAGACGTTTATCTAAATGTTTAGTTGTTCCCATTGAAATTTATTGCATTTATTCATAACCTCTACTACGAAGATATTAGGCTCCGTCATTCATCCTGACAGTAACCTACATTGGAAACTAAAATATGATTGCACTTGGTGTTGCTTAAAGTGTTTATAGAGGTTTTCTTACACTCACCTTGCATTGTCTGGAGTTGAATGGGAGAGCAGTTACTTATGTCAAACTTGCAGGCGTTCCAGGAACCATTAGGATCATCAACACCCGGTGCCAAAATATTCCTTATCTAAACAAAGTCATGATTTCAAAGGCTAAAAAGAAAAACGTAAACAGAAGCAACTCGCATAAAAGATGCACAAAACAAGTTCATTTTCTTAATTAACAGGTTTTTCTTTGGACTTCCTAGTACATGTGAAAAAATGGATCATGGAATTCTTTCTATATTTCATTTGTGTTTAAAGGGGCCGTTTTCCTGAGTATCTCTTTTTACTTCAAGGATATTCTTTCTTCTTGTCTGTAAATTTTACCATATATGTCTCTGGATTGAATCATAAAGCAATACGCTTAAGTGTTTCCTTTACTAAGCTAAAGAGGTCCAAACCTCATTGCAAGATTCTGTGAAATTAAACAAAAGTTCACTTTATCGAAAACAGAATTAACTGTGTATTCATCTAGCAGTGTGCCTACCTGCCACCAATCATATGCTGCATTGAGTATAAACAATGGTGTTCGTATCTGCGGCACCACATATTGCGGGAAGAAACACTGGAGATTGATGTGCTTATATTAGTTAAACTGGAGATGATATGACTAAAAAACAGTGGAGATGATATGGTGAGAAGGAATATAGCATTCAACTCAACCAGACTTACAAGAGCTGGTTTCAATCTTGAGGTGCAGGATGCTGGCAAGTTCTTAGCTGATCCCTGAAGAGAAGATAAAAATACTGAATCAGCATTCTGTTCCTCAATAAGCAGAAATTACCTCTGGTATTTAGAAAGGTTCTATTATAGCTAATTGGTCACTTTTGCTGCAATAGTGGCAACAGTATGCATGATTACGAAACATAAGAAACAATGTCAGAACTTCTAATATGTTTCTACAGGACAGCATACATGCAATGTGACCACTTCATTGAAGTAGGATTGTATGTGTGGTGCTCCAGAAATATCCTTCCTGTGATGAAAAAACATGCTGTTAGGCAGGCATTAAAATAAGTACGTAACTAGTTTCTGTAGTTAAGCTACATGGTTTGCTTATGGGGTCCTATAAGGAGCTTACGTATTGATAAAATAACCAGCATCTGAAAGACATTTCACTTTAGTACCCATAGGTAGCAAAGCTCGGAAGCTATCACAGTGCATGATGGAAGCCAATCCACCAGCTGAACAACCAGAAAGAAGAGCCTATGGAGACACATCCATACAAGTTATTCAGAAACATTTAGTAACTAGAAGTTAAAAAGTGGAAATGTGCGAATGAGTTGCATCCACAAGAAGCCAAAAAGTGGACAGATGCTGGAATAAATCTCACATTTTCTGCGTTTTTCATTCCTTTGGCTAATAAATCTTCAATCACAGCAAGCCAAATCCTTGCTCCTCTGAAGTGAAGATTAGTAGCCTGGTCAAATACTATCCGATTAAAACTAAAAATTCTGTAATCTTAAATAGGTTCCCACTAATCTGAAACAACTTACATGGTTTACTGCCTGAGTATCACCAGTAAATGATGATCCATCACAATATCTGATCTTAACTCTATTCCAGTTGTAGAAATCTACAAATTTATATAGGATATAAGAAATGGATAAAAGCCAAAATTCAACAAGAAATTCAGTACTTGATTATACCTGGATTAAATTGTCCCCTGTTGCTCATAATCCCTGAGAAAGCAATTTCCTTGGCCATGCGTCTAGATGAGCCTAAACGACTATTCTTTCGAGCAAGGCAACTTGTTACATTGTTGCACCATCCCCCTCCCTAATAACACAACCAAAAGATGTAACATAACATGATACAGATTTGATATAAGATAATCCCGAGATTATCATTCCAGTTAACATTATATGAAATTAACCATGTCAAATCATTAAGACATTAAAGCTAAATGATTTTTGAAACTCTGAATGCTTCCAACTCTTATTAATGATCTAAAGCAGCACTTGAAAAGTTGGATCCAACAATTTCTTTTTCCGAAACTTTCTACCTGTCTTACATCTTTCAAAACACCAAAATACAACATTTTGTTATTGGTTTCTTTTTTCAGAGAGAAAAAAAAAGGGAATTGGATTGCATAAGATTACAAACCTCAAAGTCAATCAACCAACTATTGATTCCTGTTCCAGAACCTCTATCTAAGTGGTAAGCTGGTGGACTACCATCCAAACAAACTGCAGATACATATCACAGTTCCAAAAGCATTAAAAGTTTGCAATTAATAGCAAGCATTTTCCTTTTCTTCTAATTATTGAGATTAATAACACTTAATTTCTTACCGGCTCCTTTTGCTACAGCACTTTTTACGTACGTAATGCCAACCAATCGGCCTTCAGTTTTCAGAAGCAACAGCAAACAAGCTAAAAAATTCAACCATCTGCCTGGTCTTGAATTTAGCATTCTGCGGTAGCCAAAAGTAATTACTCGATGAGCACAATAATTGAGAAAGAAAAACAAAAGCTTACTGAAAAAGCAGAGAGTGGCGGTGAAAAGCATAGATTAGAAACATGAATTTTCCTGGCACGTAATTATGCGGTACACACTTTACCAGTACAAGATGGAGCACTGATTCCCTATTTGCAGAGAATCTATGCATATTATTACCACAATGGCAGATCCATAAGCTACTGTTGTTATCATTGCATATTGAACCAAAAAGCCAAATCACATAATGGGGTGATCCGACAATTAAAAACTCAGCTCCAATGCACCGAGTCCATCAGTAAAGCGATAACCATATAGTGCCACTATGAAGTTCCATTTTTTTAATATGATTGTTCTCAACAGCTCATGAATAAGAATATAAGACTCCTCAGGCTTCCTTCAATGGGAAACAAAGACAGAAAGAACAAATTGCCCACTTGGAAACACATTCTGCACATCAACAATCAGCATACAAATCTTAATGACAGGAGTACACGCCAACAGACAACAGCAGAACACCCTGCAACAAGGGATCACTGTTCTAGCGGAATGCTTCACATTTCAGCTTCTTCCAACGAACACCAATCAGAGGAACAGAAAGAAGGAGGTGGAGAAAGGAAAGTTCTTTGGTGAGCAAATCACATGCTCATGCTTACCTGTGGGATCAAAATCTGGAGATGGAAACGTTTGGAAGAGAATGTGAGGGACACCCAGTTCAGTTCATCGGCAGACAAGTTTAGAGCAACGAAGTGTACTGAAAAACGAAGGTCAGAAATCTACCGTTGTGTGTGCGTTTCTAAAATGCCTTTGTTTTGGTGCGAAAAGAATAGAGAGAGAGAATCCAGCAGCCGACACACATTCGATGAAAACCACATACATGCGCACATTATAGGATTGGTTTGGTTTCATAATTTATACACCCCCAATCTCCTGACCAAGTTACCATGTCCCTACTCTGTCTAATGGGGTGGATGCCGTCTATTTATGTGGACCCCAGTAAACCTCACATAAATGGACAGCATCCACCCCAATGGACAGAGTAGGGACAGGATAACTTGGACAGGAGATTTGATCCCTAATTTATAAGGGACATGTCTCGGGTTACGGGTCAAATTTACCCGACCCTGGAACATAGCGGCTAAAAGCAAGTGACATTGAATAGTTATTATGGAAGTTAAAACTTTTCTCTTACAGCATAAAAGTTTTGATGATCTCATTAATTGTTGTAGCTCCCTGAGAGAAAATGTCAAAAACACTCTCTTCCATTGGGTTTTCCCTTTTTTGTCATAGTGAAATTTTAACACCACCATGTTCGTAGCACTAGTGAAGCGTACGCGTATTTTGATTCACACCAAAGACAAAAAGAAAAAGAGAGAGAACCATGGGAATGTCGAACATCGATTGTACACTTGTCTAACTCCTATTTGTTTAAATCTGGTTTGGAGACAAGTGTGATTGGTCCTTGACGATTATGAAGTTGGATCCTGTAAAAGTTGAAAAACATACCAAATTTTCGTTCTCATGAAATCTAAATTAAGATTGGAGCGTCAATCACGGTTTAAATGATATAATTATGTGTCCTAATGAAATTTTAGTCGTATATTTTTTTTTCTAGTCCTTAATATCCTTTTCTGAATTAAAAAAATATATAAATTAGGACTTGGTGAGTGATATAGGTATTTATAAGAGAATCAACCCCAAACGCTAGCTTGAAGAGTGGTAGAGCTCATAAGCCTATAAACTTCATATCAGTTTCTTTTATTACCGATGTGGGACATTTTAAACCGTAACATTCATCCCTTATAAGGATCAATGGTCTCATTGGTCACGGTCATGTTGGTCACGGTCATGTTGGTCACGGCTGACACTCCCAGGTTACCACTCTATGAGCCACCACTCCATGGGACACCACTCTAAGACCGGTTCTGATATCAATTGTTATAGGTCTTTATAAGAGAACCAACCTCAAAAGCTAGCTTGAATGGTGGGAGAGCTCATAAACCTATAAACTTCACATCAGTGTCTTTTATTATCGATGTAGGACATTTTAAACTGTAATAGTGAGAATCATGATTGAGATTTGGTCATGCTATTACCAGAAGGCTTGGTTAGGTCATCCTTTACCAACAAGTCGTAAATTGGTCAACTTGTTCGGCCATGACTATGCCTAACCCAAGACGAGTATCTTTTACGTTTTCTAGTTTGTTTTGAAACAGTCCGTCTACGACCTCTAGGCCATACGGCATACGCACGAAAACAATGCTGTTGGAGTTTAGTGGGACGGTTTTTTTTTAATGACAAAAAAAGTTAGAAAATATGTCAAATCATGCTGATTAACTTAAATATATAGTTATAATTTGTTAGATGATTATATATAAATCATTTTATGAATTATTACATACCCTCTAAATATTTAAAATATTGAAATCATAATTTTTAATGATCAATCAATTAGGTATATTATTAGTTTGTTTCGTAAGTTATATATAATCTATGTGTTATTATATTAACTTGAAATTTTGCGGTATTTATTTAAAAGCTAATTATTAATTTGTGTTAGTTTTCCCAATTAACAAAAAATGAGATTGGAAATAGCTAAGATGAAATAAATCTATACCTAATTGTTGTATTTTGTTGTGTTAATTTAAAGATTTATTATTTACGGAAGATAATTATTGTAAGTAATTTAATAAAAAAGAGGGCACAAAACAAACACAAAAACGTGATTTTGGCGGCAACTCCTCCAGCTACCGTTGGGTGAGTCTGAGTCCTACCGCTATAATTAAAAAACATTTGCATGGGCACAAGCCCTACACTCCTTTTTCTTTCCCTTTTTCCTTTAATGGTTTCACAAGATAAGGAAAAGCCAACTTCACTTTATAAGCCTCTTCTTTGCATTAGATTCTAGGGCATTCCCTTCAGTATGGTGGCACTTTTTCCTTTATATATATTACCTTGATTTGATTTGTATCTATCTAACATTTGGTTTAATGGAATACATTTTTCTATAAAGAAGAGCTGTATTTCTGATATACAACACACACAAATTTATCGAAAAAGAAGTAAGGTTTATCATAACCTAATGGTATATCAACATCATTTATCTTCAATTCAACCACATGTTAAGTTTAATCCCGGAAATGATTTTAGTTCACATGGGTATAATTGATTAATCATTTGAATCTTAACACTAAAGAAGATGACAATTATGTTAAGGTTAAACCCATATATAGAATCAACGAAGCATACAACTACCATTTTAAATTTTGATAATGACCTTCCTAATCAAAATCAATTGACAGGCAGTGTTGGCGTGCCCGGGCCGAAAATGCGTATGGAATTAAATGACATGGGATTGGCCTCGACAGGCAGTGTGTCACATCTGCAGTCATCGTATGAGCACTGTTTAGATAAACTTCAGACGGTATCCATGCTAATTTATACATACACCTATGTCTCAAAGTTTTTGAGGGCTGAAAAGAAATAGTGGATTACGTGTAACTCCACTGTCTAGAGACCACCACCTTCGACACTAGGTTCCATTTTCAATAATTACAAGCTTTTATCAACTTTCTTGTAGGTTATGATTATGATCGACTTGATAAACCAGTAGCTAGTTGTATTGTACCCCAAAAAAAAAAAGATAAATCAGTAGCTAGTGGCTTGTTCATAATTGGTAGAAAAGTATTTGGTACATCCGAATACATTAAAGTTGAAAATTAAAAGCTTGAAACTCGGATAAAATCATTTGTAGACTTGCAGAACACATTTATACAAGAGAATTGGACGTTTTCAGACATTTAGCTGTGCTCCAATGCATGATTCAAAACTCAGCATCCCCTATTTGTTGAATGCCTTGAATTCTAAAGCTTCAAAATACGATCCTATATTGTCCCTTAATAAATTAGGTATACAAGAAATAGTGAATAATTATGTGATATTATTTTTAGTAATTACTATATATTATTATTTATTGCAAGCTTTGTAGCAATCTAAGGAGTATGCCCTAAAGTGGATGTAAACTAATTGCAACCTTATTTACACAAGACACAAGTATATTGTTCTAAGGTAGGTTGGTGGAAAGTAGAAAGACAAGAGTCGTAACAAGATTTAGACCTAAAGAAAGAGGTTGTCTCTGAAGTACGTATATCACCAAACCATATTGCATCACAGCTTTCATAATTTGAGTTTGGGGCTAGGCGAGAGCCTTACGGAAAAAAGAGATGTATAACTTAACTTGATTGGAAATATGAAGTGCCTAGAAAGGAGGAGTAGTTTAACGACAAAACGGAAGCCGTCAAGAGTTTGGCAGCTACTGGCGGATTCTAAACTCTTTTGGACCAGCAGTTGCTTGAGGTCCCCCGACGAAAGAACCAATCCTTCCCACCTCTCTTTGTCTTTCATCTGCTTGGTCCCAGTTACAGAAGAGGCCTAACTGGTCTCCGACCTTCTCTTTCACGCAACTCTTCTGCCATTCATTGCTCTACAATGGAATTTGTTCAAGTTGTTACGTGGGTCCCTTCCCGTAACATGCTTATCAATACTGGTACGAAGTATTAAAAACAGAGATAGGATCAATATAACTTCATTTCGCCAACTCATGATTTCGTATACTTATCTTCATTTGGGGCCAACTCATGATTTAGTACACTTATCTTTTCATTTGGGTTAAAAGCTGACAACGTAACCAATTTACCAACAGGTTGTCAGAAAATCGGTTGAAAGTTGAAACAACGGTTTACCGAAAATGACCGGCAACGAGACATATATAGTTTGGATGCGACGCTGCTTATTTTTAATTTGATCATTCATGGAAAATAAGAAAATGATACGGTTTTTTGGAAATCTTGTAACAAAAAGATTGAACCACGAAAAGCCGATTGCGTAGAGCAATAATTTTGATTTATAGACAAGAAGTCGTAGTCAAAATGGACCAAAGACGACGTCGAAAGATTTCCAATTTATATTTTTGAATTTTGAGACTCGGAAAAGTCATATCCAATCGTTGTATGGCATTAATGGACTATGGAAGCTGCCTAATATAATATATATAAGACGTGATATATGGTGGCCACATGGGTTGGCCTTTGTAGATGGCGACAAAAACTGTTGTCTGGCATTTGTAGACTCCGTGATTCGTTTGATTCAAAAGTCTCGTTCATTCTGCTTTAGAGCATTAGCTCAATTTCTGGTTAAGTTGGCGATTTTGAAAAGAAAGATGGTGACCATATTACACCCACTCTCTTATTATTTCTGTCAAATTGACTCTACATGATTTGCGTGCAAGTTCAAAAGTTCAAAGTTCAAACCGACAAACTGACGGTGACTCGTTATGTTGACTTCAGAAGGAAATAATACTTCAAGGTTGAAACTTGTGAAATGAGCTAGAAGACTCGTTCATTATCTACAGTTTGACATCGTTTCCACATTTATTATGCATGTCATTCAACATCGTCTTCCTTCATCTTCTGCATTCTGCTGCTGCTCCTTCAACTGAACTATGAGATGTACCAATTAGCCCAGTGATAGACATCGAAGAGATTTATGGATTGATATCTTCATCAAAGTTGTCGTTCTTCCTTGTCTCCTTGTACTGATTATGCGGTTAAACAAACAGTTTATATTGGTGCGCCCTTATATAAATTTCGTTACAATTATAACAGAGAGTCCCTTTATTGTATGTTCTATTTCATTAGGGGTAAGGCGTTTGGATAATCTTTAACTAGGATTTAGGAGTAGTTATAATGAATGGACTAAATCGGAGGAGACAACATAACATTCCCATGAAAAACCAGGCTCATCTCTATCCAACTTCAAGAATCACTCGTGCACATCTTCATCTTGGTGATAAAAAGCAATTTCCACCTTTTCTACCTTAGGAACACATTGGTGTCTAAGGTAGTGATTGCATCGGCTTGACGAAGCTAATGAGTTATTCTCGCCATCATCACATATTGAAATTTCCAGTGATTATACTCTTGCTTCAACTTAGTTATTGGTTTAGGCTTAGACCTTGTAAAGCTCCCTGCATCTCCTGTCCTCAATGGGGACTGAGTTATTCTCGGTTCCACACAATCTCTCTGTCTATCCCGAGTCCTGACACATTTTATGTGTTGAAGAAAAAGAACAAGACAGACGAAGAAGAACAAGACAAAAAGGGACACAATCACAAGTTCCAACAACAGATATTTTCAATAACAAACGCTAGCTGGAATAAGCAAGGATGTACATTCGGTTACAACAGAAGGCATCTCAACCCTTCAATTTACCCCTGTACCAAATAACAGGTGTATGATCAATTATATAAATGTATAGATGAATGAATAATAGATATAATACGTATTCTACACACATATACTCTCTTTACATAGTATCAAAGCTATTATTCACAAACGTCAAAAATGGAAGAAAACTTTGGTTCATCATCATCCACCTTAAATGGAACATCATCATCCTCTCTTGATTTTTCTGCTCTAGTAAAACTCTAAACTTCAGTCTTCCTATCAAGCTTGACAGATAAAACTTTGTAAACTGGAGAGCTCAAATCCTTGCAGTCATAAGATTTATCAACACAACACCTCCTCTTTAGTTCGTCAATGTAGAAACAAAACAAGTTATCGAAAACTCAGAATATAAAGCACGAAGGAGAACAGATAACCTACTGCTATGCTGGTGATTTTCAACCATTGGAGAAGAAGTAATAGGACAGATAAATCACTCAAATTCATCCTATCAAGTCTGACAAATTTTAGAGAACCTTTATGCTCAAAACATTCATGGTTAGAGTTCTTCATTTAAGGCATCAACTTTTAACAATTAAAAATGGATCACTTACCATATCAGAATATATGCAGAAAGTTAAAACAATAGGTAACTCACTTCAAGTAGCGGGACATGCAATCACTGTGTATAAACTGATATTAAGTGTCCTAAATGGCCTTGGTCATGAATATGATCATGTTGTGGTTTATCTAACACATTATACAAAAACTTCAACCTTGAAAGAAGTGCAATACTCTCTTATGATGCATGAAACAAGAATAGAACAGCTGAACACTATCAATCATAAAGAAATCTCACCACCTACTACTAAAACAATCAACGAGGAAGAAGTGGATTTAGAGGAAGAGGAAATCGTGGAAGAGGGGGCAAATAGAATGGAAACAGAATTTTTTGTCAACTTTGCCACAAACCCAGACATGAAGCACTAAAATGTTTGGTATCTCTTGGCAAGGTAACACTACTCAACCATGGAGACAAAACTCACTCACTCACCAGACATAGCACAATGCACAAAACTTTCCTCAATCCTATTTGGCTCAAAATCAGCATGGATATCCATCATCAAAAGCAATCAATAACAATACATGGTTCATAGATAGTGGAGCTACAAATTATGTCACAGCAGACCTTAATAATCTGTCAATAAGTTTAAATTACGGTGTAAAGGATCAACTTACTCTTGGTAATGGTAATTCTCTTCCTATTGCAAATATTGTCTCATCCTACATACATTTCCTATATAATACACACACACTTCTTGCACTAAAACAAATTCTGCATGTTCCAAGCATAGCCAAAAATCTCTTGAGCATTTCTAAACTTACCAAAGATAACAAAATTTCTGTTGAGTTTACTAATGAAAGTTGTTTGTTTAAGGACAAAGCAACAAGGAAGATTCTGTTCAAGGGAGTGCTTCAGAATGGCCTCTACAACCTCAAAGCCACTAAATCGACCAAAAAAATTAGACCAGTCATGCAAAATATTCTGAGTCTAGTTTTTCCCAACAAAAAGCTTCTTTAAAAAGCAGTCATTGTGAAGCAAACATAGCATAGAAAAATGTCAATATTTGGCATGCTAAATTAGGACACCCTTCCAGCAGTATCCTAAAATAAATTCTGAGTTCAATAAAGTCAATTTTAATCTCAAAGATTTGTCTTAATGTGATGTTGTAAGCAAGGAAAATTACATTAAACTACCTTTTCAAACTTATGACATAATTGCTTCAAATCCTCTAGAAATCATATACTCAAACATTTGGAGACCCTCTCCATATCACTTAACCGCAGGACATAAATACTATCTTATCTTTATTAATGCCTACACAAGATTCACTTGGTTTTATCCCCTAAAATTAAAATCTAACAATTTATTAGTCTTTGTCAAATTCAAGACTAATGTTAAACTTCAATTGAACAGAAAAATCAAAGTTCTACAAACTGACATGGGAGGTGAATACAGAGCTTTCTTACCTTACCTCTCAAAACATGGAATACAACCACGTTTCAGTTGTCCTTACACTCACCAACCGTGTTTCCGAAAGGAAACACCGACATATCACTAAAATGGGATTAACCCTTCTATCCCACACTCACATGCCACTCACCTGGTTAAAAGCCTTCTCTACAACCACTTATTTTATTAATAACCTCCCATCTCCTAGACTAAACAATCTCTCACCATTTGAAAAGTTGTATAACAAAATTCCAAACTATCTTCACCTCAAAACTTTTGGCTGTAGTTCCTTTCCTTATCTTAGATATTGCTCTCATCATAAATTCGAGTTTCATACCACAAAATGTGTCTTTCTTGGGTAAAGCTTAATGCATCAAGGTTACAAATGCTTAACTAATCAAGGAAAAATCATAATATCTCGTCATGTTGAATTCAATGAGGAAGAATTCCCATTTCCTCAACTTTTTCCT
The DNA here is from genome assembly GCA_025504935.2 of Erythroxylum haughtii. Taxonomy (NCBI): domain Eukaryota; kingdom Viridiplantae; phylum Streptophyta; class Magnoliopsida; order Malpighiales; family Erythroxylaceae; genus Erythroxylum; species Erythroxylum haughtii. The sequence continues at coordinate 717,715 of JANSVB020000098.1, forward strand.
ACACACTCAAATCATCCTACAGCCTCATCAAATCTTCCTACCTTCAATCTGACCTCAACTCTGAATGGTTCAAAGGTTGTCCCAACTCACTCCCCTACTGCAGGATGTTCTCCCTCAACTGAATCAGGTAAACTCTCAAGACCCTTACCTACCATCAGACTGTACAACTTCTCTAAACAATCAAAATACTTCACCTAACCCCATTTTCTTACCCACACCAAACACTAAACCAAATCCTTCATTTCCACTCACACAAAATATTATGGAGTAGATTAGTGGGATTCTATGAAAATGTCA
>JANSVB020000098.1:744291-755962 GCA_025504935.2 Erythroxylum haughtii
CTAACACAAGGCCTAATATTAATGGTTTATTTCCCACTAGGGATGTTCTGAAGAGGCAAATTGCCACATTAGGAATATACATCGCATGCATTCACTGGGGCATCATATGATGATAAGGTCCCTCAGTAAAATTTCCTCGTTATATAATATCCCTCTCTCTAATCAACTCACTCTCTCTTCCTTGACATTAATTTCTTGACTATACTACTCATTAAAAAAATCAGAAAAGTTCATTTATTATAAATTGCTTTTGTTTATTCACACAAATCTCATCTTACTTAAAGACTATTCCTTTGTTTAATTTTCAAAAACTAAGAACCCAACAACCCTAATCTGTAATCTTGATGTAATACCCACAAATAAAATTCCTACCTTTTTCACTGTGACAGTGGCATTGATCTTTAGTTCTTAGTAGGTGGTAGAGGATGTGATTTTAATGGCTGACATGAAGGTGATGGTGGCGATACATGTACAATAATCGTTCAAGATGGTTTGGCGATACATGAATAGCAATTGTTCTAGATGATGGTGGCGATATAGATTAGGGACGTTTGAATTAGGGATTGTTGTTCGTTGAAGAAGAAGATGAAGAATGGTGAGAATTGTCTCTTTCACTTCTTAAAAATGATGCGTGTTGAGTTAATTCCAGATGGTGCACATTGGGGAAGAGCCAAAACATTGTAGTGCAAGTTGTTCTAGGCTTCCATATGTTGTGTTCAAATAGAAGTAGGTCCCACTTGCATTTAAACGCAAACTTCCAAACTCTTCACTTAAATGGAAATGGGTCCTACTTCTATTTGGATGGAAGCTTGAGGTTAAATAGAAATGAGACCCACTTCTATTTAAACGCCGAGTCCTGCATTTAAATTCCAGTAGGACCCACTTTCATTTTAAATAAAAATTCACGTTATCATTGGGTCTCACTATCTTTTTTTTAAAATCCACATCAACACAATGGATCCACTTTAATAAAATTTAAAAAATTACACCAAAAAAATTACCACGTGGCATTTAACTAACGGAGGACTAATTCTATTAGTTTTTTCCGTCTAATTAAGGTCTGATTTGAATGTTTTACAAACGTTAGAGCTCAAATTGAATGCTTAGAAATGTTATGGTCCAACTTAGATTTTGATGTAAACGTTAGAGTCTAAATTGCCCTTTCGGCCTTATATCCAATGTTAAAGATTGATGTTTTTATACACGCAACTAACACTTTAGACTCAGGCACTTTTTAATGATTATTGGATAAAATTTTGTTCGACCGTTTAATGGTGAGATAATGTATTTAAAAACATTAAATTCTAAGCTACTAAAAAGGTTAGAGTTCTAAGCTACTAAGAAGCTAAATAAGTTGAAATAAGGTTTGGACTAAAGAATCGATTTGATTTAAGTAAAAGGAAAGTACGAGCTTCAATGGGAATTTGAGATAATAAATACACAATGTAAAGAAAACTGGAAAACAATAATAAGGTGTTTTAATTGAGGTCGTGTTATGTATTATGTATGTTTGGGGTTGTGTTGTGTATTATGTGTGTCTCTTATCATAGTATTGGTGAATTTATATAGTCTTCTTAACTTCAAGCAGTTTTCCCACTTCTCACATTTTGGCTGACTACTTACTACTATTCTTAACTTCACCCTCAAGCATCTCTTTTGTAACTTCTTAACTTCCAACCCATCTAGCCACATTTCTCCATAACGTCCATTACTCACTTTCATCCCGTTCAACCTCCACATTCTAGACTTCTGCCATCCATGAATTCTCTAACTAAACATTCGATGGACTTCCATGTTTTAGGCTCTTTCAACAGTAGACTAGATTTCTTTTATCATATCATCAATCTTGAAAAAGCATTGGATAATTAGAATTAGAAATCAGCATATTATACATCACATTGTCATTAGGTTAAGAGTATAGATATTCATATAAATAATATTATGTAGTTTAAGTGAGTCAAAAATTCATCTAAGATTGTGAAAAATAAATTCAAATGAGTAATAAAAGTTTAACTATATCTTCTTAAGAATTTGTGTTTGCCTTCAAGTTTTAGTACAAAGACAAAAAAAATATGTAGATTTATATTGTGATGTTCCAAAGTTGCTAATAGTTTCTTATACATCATAATTAAAAAGTAAATTATATTAGGCGGCTAATGCTTTCTTTTTTTTTTCTTGCTTTTAATGGAACTTCTCTCAAAAGTGATAATATAACTTGACTCAGTTTGAATTCCAATTAGTGGTCTTTAGGTTTTGGAAATTTTGGAACAAAGGGTTGAATACTGTACCATTGTAACCCACTTGTCAAACCAGAAAATGGTACTAGAAACTACAATTTTTTTTCGGACATTAGTAAAAATTGGTACTAACTTCTTTGGTTAATATTGGTCGGTACCAATAGGTACCCGAAATACCAACCAGATATCAATCTAAAATATAAAATTTGAAAAGTACCATAACCAAATTGCAAAAAATTAAAATTTATTCTTTATTCTAACCTTAGTCGTCGACCCCCTCACTCTCATATGCCATCCTATATTTGTGTTTCATTCTTGCTTTACAGGGCTCTTCATTGTTGTCTCACCGTCATCTTAAGCTCTCCTCTTCGTCAATTAGTTATCTCCTTAGACCTCACCTCTATCTCTCTTCTTTATGCCATCACCTCACCGTAAGTATGCACTCTCCTCTCTATTGTTGCTTCCTCTCTGTCATAGTGTTGCCTCCCCTGTATTGTATCCTTTTATCATCCTTTGTTGAGTTTACTCTTGACAAGCTTTTCATTTTGAGTAGGCAACTTAACTCTTCACTCATTACTTCCTTAAACTAATTGCCTTCATCGGTCATCTACAGATTCAACATTTTTCAATAGACATTATAAGCCTTAGGCTCTATCTTGATTGTGCTTTGACATTGATGCTTATATTGAATGCATGTTTGAAAATTGTTGAATTTTTAAGAATGATATTTGATGATTTATAATTTTGTGTTATCAATTATGTGCATTTGAAGTTGGATTCTTTTCTGTGAATAGATGATTTTTTTAAAATGGTTCTAGTCTGACTCTTATGCTAACAAATCCCAATACAAACCGACATCTGACCGAATAATCTTTCTCGGCCAATTGAGGTAACCTTCTCCATGATTAACCTGCGTTACAGGTCCTCGATGAGCCTACTTCTTTATAACTCTAGCTAACTTCTTTTTCTTTCTTGTTTATCCTTATATGCATTTCACGACAAACATACATAATTGTTGGAAATTAGAATATCTTAACTTATTGAATGTTTACGCAATAAATCGTAATGTTAGTTTTTAGATGGCCTTTAAGGTTATAAAGTTTTGAGCTTACATAAATAATTCTCTAGTTATATTGTATGGAAGAAGAAAGTTGGACTGCATTTATAGAATTACCTCTATAGTCATACACCTGAAAGGTTACTTATTCAATTAATCCAAGTGATATAAATGGACCTAAATATTATTACTTTTGATAGGCTTGTATGTTACTCAAAGTGAATTGGTACATTAACATCAATTTATAATACAATAATTATAAAAAGGCTTGCTTATGTCTCTATTATTTATAAAAATTAAATATTGGAATATAAAGGTTGGAACTTGCATGAAGGGATTTGTTATAAAGCCGTGCCAATCCAAATTGATTCATGTCTTAAATATAAAGAAATTTGGCTAGTCTCAACAGTGCATATTGATTTTTTTGTTAATTAATTATCTTCTAGTATTTTTAATAATCTATTTTACTACATAACAAATAAATGGAGGAAAGTTAAGATACTCCTATAATTCAAACTTTTCAAGAAGATTCAATAATTCAACTTGGGCTTATACTAAATTAATTCCTAGTTTGCATTATAACAAACATTCAAAAGTTGAGATAATTATCAGATTAAAGAAGCATTAACTAGAATTGAAGGTAATATGGAGCCTAGTAAGTTATCCATGATATAAACTTTGTTTGAAGAGAATAAGATTGAGAAAGCAAGAAGGTAAAGAATAAACTATGAAATTGATAGTGGAAGTTCATCTTACAATGGTTAGGATGATTTTGCAATGTTAAAGGTGGTATTCCTGCCCAACAAGAAGAGATTGCTGCAATTAATGTAGGGAAGAGAAGAAGACATATATCTAACATTTTTACTCCACAAATTTCTCCTTAAGCTCAACCTTTGATTTACAGTGCCTTACACTTTAAAGAAACAACTCATATTATGAAAATGACAATGGCTGCAAGTGTATCATTCAATATTACTCAGTTTTATTATTATTAGCCTATGGTGGATGCTATTATTCTTACAGTCTAGGATATAAAGCTTCTTTAATTGATAACTACAGAGATAAGCTTTGTCTGCGAGATAAAAAATTATTTTAGTGAAAGAAGGATAACTTGGCCAACTTATGGTATTCAAATATGTTTAATAGTTGGACAAATTGAAGATATAAAACTGTTATCAATTTTTTGGTTTATCCTGCTAAGGGAACAATGTCTTTGAACTTCATTGATGCATATGGTCTTGTAAAAAATATTGATACGCTATTTGAGATATTTGGTAGTTTTGAATATAGTTGAGTATGAAAATATGACACAGTTCATCATTAATAATGATGTTGCTTATAAAGCAGTTGAGAGAAGATTACAGAGCAAGTATAATTCTTTCTATTGAACTCCTTCTATTGCATGTTACATTGACATAATGTTTAAAATTATAGGAGATTCTCGATACATTCTTATCATTGGTGAGACGATACAAAAAGTAAGAAAAGTGACTAAGTTTATCTATAATCACATATGTGTTCTACATTTGATGATAAAAGATTTCACTAATGGTAAAAGTTCATGTCATCCGACCATTACAAGATATATAACTAATTTCTTATCACTAATGTTTTATTCTAATGAAGGAGTTAAGAAAAATGTTTACAAGTGATAAGTGAGTTACATCTCAATATGTCAGGTCTAATGTTAGAATAAAAAGTTTAGAATTATACTTTAAGATCATAAATTTTGATCTCAATATCAATTCATCATTTAAGTTCATGCGCCTTTGATGATAGTACTTTGTCTGACTTATAGTAATGACAAGGCCACAATACATATGTTACTTTTATGAAGTCATGAAGAGTGCAAGGAAGTAATTAAGACCAATGTAAAAAATAGCTCTTCCTTACATACTCCTTGTCTTGTAGTTATCAATGAAAGATGGGAAAGACAAGTTTACTCTTTATTGTTTTTTGCTTGTGTATTTCTGAATTTATTATCTAGTTTAGACCAGGTTTTACAAAGAAAGTTAAAGTTAATAGGAGAATGTTATTAACTATCACAATAATTACTTCATATGAGATTATATAAGATCTCCTTGTCTTACAGAAGGATGCATTTAGTGATTTTGGAATGTTAGTTACAATTCATCAAAAAGAAAAACTTAATCGAAGTATATATTTCTTCACTTTTGTTAATTATTTGAAATTAATCATCATTTTATTTTTTTAATAACATTATTTTTGCTGTCTTACAATTACTTAATGAGACTAATTTTGAAGTGGTGTTCTATAATTTTAAAGGTTTGCAATTTGAAATATGAGTCAATGTGAGAGGCAACTGCATGCTAAAGGAATTATAGCATATTTAAATTCACTCATTCCAAAAAGAAAAAAGAAATATATTGGAATACAAAAGGTTAAATAATTTGGTCAGTATTCGATGCAACTTGAAGCTTTGAAGAAGGTACGTTATTATCATTATTAAGTTTAATATAATTTTGTGATTTCTTAATAATTTAATTTTGTTTGTTTACTAGGAATTTTAATAGAACAAGGAATTCAATAGATCTAATTTACTTTGACCATATCGATTGGGCTTACGAAGAACTAAATTTTATAGAAAAGAATGACTTGAAATATAATATTCAATAAGAAAGTATTGACATGTCATTTAGTATAATGAGTCTAAATAGTATTGATAATGAAACTTCTCTCAATAATATAAATTTTTACCAAATAAAAATTAGGGTCAAAGCGATTTAATATTATTGAATAAATTTTAGGTTTTTCATTTTCTCTTTTCTTTTAATTTCACTTGTATTTAATATATATGTTAAATTTTATACATGTAATATAAATATTTAAATTTTAATTGTAAGTGTTTTGTTTCAAATTTCACTTCTATTTTATTGTGTTCCTCAGCATTAACTTTTATTGTAATACTTATAGACCTATATTATTCTTAAGCGAAAGAACTAAACAAAAAATTTAAGATGACCTTACTGCTATTTTTGGTAACTATATAACCATTAATGTTTCAAAATAGAGCAGTTGCCCCAAAATTACTAACTCAGACAAATTGCAATTACATCTTTATTAAAATTTTTCACCTAAGCAAGCTACATAAGATCAGCTGCTAATATGACAACTGATATGTATTTAAATAATAATTCTCTTAATATTGATTCATAAAAATTCATTATTTACATTTAATTAAAAATATAAGGATAGATTTAATTCCTCGCAAAATCCTTATTCTAAAACCATTCTTCTCCATTAACCTAATTTGGTTCTAAGTAATCCTCACCAACCAAACCAACTGCGCCCATTGGATTGGAGTATGTAATTTTCATGGCTGTTTACTGGAGGGCCGTTTGGTGGTGATTGAGGGATGAACTTGTAGTCACCAGACAGATTGAAGCACCAACAATGATAAACACACTGCAACCAACCCCATTAATTAATTCTTCCTCCAGACAACGGAGCCAACCTATGAGGAGTTGAGGACAAGCGTCATCGAAGACTTTCCATGTTTTCTCATTCCTATCCCACCAAACCACCACATCAAGACCCATCATTTTCTTTGCATGTGGCACCCTTTTGTCCAAATCACAGACTAGCATGACTGGGTACCAATGTGAAAAGCAGTCAAATTTCTCTGCTTTAGTCTCGTCTGCAATCTCTATAGCTCAGGTGGGTCTCTACGCACTGGGTTGAGACACAGGAAGGCGATGGTGATATTGCATTAAAGAACTTGGAAGGTTTCAATTGGTTGTCTTGAATCTTCGAGAAACCTGAACTAGGAATTGAATCATGCTAGAAAGCGACGAACTTTGGCTTAGTATGTACTACGTTGGGTTTTGAATATCCAAGTTGGGACTTCTACAGATAAAAAAGAGGAAGCTCTTATAGCTTCCCAAAAGCTCCTGAATCAAATACAACTGATCCATTCAAGTTCAAATTGGGTGGTGAGGACCAAATTAGGATAACAAAGAAAAAGGATTTCAGACAGATTAGAGATTTTCGGCAAAATTACACTTATTTCATATTTTTAATTAAATTGTAAATAAAAATTATTTTATTAATTAATATTAAGATACAAAATTATTATTTAAATACATGTCAGCCAATATCTTACGTTGCTTACCTAGATAAAAAATTATACAGATACAAAACGGCAATTTGACTGAGATGGTAATTTTGGGACAAACTTTTTGCCAAAGGTTAGAGTACAAATTGGACCTATTTTCTTATATGTATTGACTTAATATAAATTCTAACAGTAATTTCTATTATTCTTAATTTTATATTTATATGAGATTTAAATTTTTTTATATTAATGATAGTTATTGGTTATATAAAAAGTATGTGAAAAATAATATTAATAGAAACAAAGATATAGTTGTTGTATTAAATTTATATTATTAGGAATGTTTTAGACGACGTTGATAAAAAATTAAAATATATATAACATAATATGTTAAAAAGTTATTTTGTAATTCTATAAAAATAACTCAAAACTGTATACAATATTAGACAGAATAATGTATTATATTATAACTAAATTTGACATTAAATTTGGTATGATAATCATAATATTATTTTGTGATTTTTAGACTTTGAAATCATAACTTAATTTTTTAAAATTTAAATTTGAAGCCAACTCAAAATTTAGATTATATTTATTAATTTTAGGTTGAGTCATGTTGCAACATTTTGACCCCTCAAAACTCTTTTCTTATATCCGCTGAACGCACGCGGGTACCTTTGCCACCGTGGATTATTCCAGAGGGTATTCACCAAAACTCAATTGCTATTCTCTCAAGTGCCTTGTAGCCGATCTCAATCCATTATCATAAAGGATTAACTAATAAATCCAACATACAAGTGAGATAGTAAGGGACTTTTTAGGTTTAAGTAAGGTTGCGGATTCGAATTTTTCTTATATATACAATCGTTTAAAACTTGAGGTTATAGTTTTATCTTCCGCAAGGGACTTATCCGATTCGAGTAGGAATTAATCTGATTGTGAATAGGTTAAAGATGTCTTCTTATAATTGAAATCCGCCTAGAACATCTCGTAGAAAATAAAAAAAACTAATAAAAACTACTTGAATATAAAAGTCAGGTTTTGCTAAGAAGTATATTTTATCTCAAGTCAATAAGATAATGGTATGTTCTTTAACGGAGATGATGGTTCACCCATACAAGAAAGTACACCTTAAAATTAAAAGCTTAGACCTTCATTGTCTTGTGTAACTTTGTCGGAAAATAGATGTGGAAGTGAATGTAGTGGTGTCAAAACTAATCCTAGTAGTGGATATAAGCCTACAAATTATTGACAAACGTTGAAGACAAACTTTGCCTACCCTCCACCACATGCAAATGCACCGCCCGTGACGCCACAGAGTATGTTTAGCCATCTGCACAATCTGCCAATCTTCATTCACGGATTAATCCACGTCTTCTTCTTTCTCTCCTATAAATATAAGTACCCTTACCCAACCCCATCACACATGCACACGCCAAAAATAGCAACAATAGGAGGAAACAAATCCTAGAAACATGATGAGAACATTCCAAAGTGTGTTTATTGCGAGTTTATTAGTGCTGGTAGTAATAAGCAGCAACGGGCTGTTTGAGGTTTCCAATGCTCAGAATATATGTAACATGCCAGTCTCCGGACTGATGTCATGCATTGGTTCTGTAACACCACCAAACCCAACCCCACCAACCACACAGTGTTGCTCGGCTCTTTCACACGCCGACATGCGGTGCCTTTGCTCCTACAAGAACTCCAAGGTCCTACCTTCACTTGGAATCGACCCAAACCTTGCCATGCAGCTTCCTGACAAGTGCAAGCTTCCTCATCCTGCCAGCTGCTAGATGCTGACGAACCTCTTGGTTTTCGCAGCTAGCTAGCTCTGTACCTCTATTTGTCACTTGACAGTCACCACCTACAGAAACTGATAGTGACTTACAAATAAATCGACTATGTATAAGTAGTCTATGCATTTCGTACCACCCCTTTTTAGCATTTCTATGTCACTTCCCTTGCTTGCTATCTATATATGTGTGTTTCAGAGTGTGGTTTTATGATGACCAAGGACTATGATTATGTGATGATTAAGACTATGATACCTGTTCGTAATTAGGATTATGAAGATTAATGCCTGCATTTGTCTCTATTGTTTTCTTTTCATGGTTGTTAGGCCGCTGGAATAAAACATATATGCAACTAAAGAGGTAAGAATACTCTCTAATTGGGAATATATCTCATCTAGGAAATTTATGAAAAGAAATGTGTACTCGCTCTCATCATCAAATTGTAGATATTGGAAACCAAACATATCAAGTGTTTCATGGCATGAACAACTCAGTCCAATTCTCATCACAATTAAAAGCTTCTTATTTAGGCTCATATAAGGGGAACATATCACTTGTTACCATTTCTCTATGTCTACTCTATTTTATGAATATCTATCTGACTCACAAAAATTGAATTGATGGATGCTCATGGATAAATACAGAGTAATAAGAACATGTGATCTAAATCCTATATAAAGGGATTTGTTCTATTCAGAATCACCTCAATTTGGCTCGTCACCTTTGTCGACAAACTTTTTGGTTCACTGTGATTTTATCTCTAGCAAATAACGTGTAAACTTTTTTTTTGAAAGATAATTAAGTTCAATGTTTTAAAAATTATATTAGAAGTTAAACCGATAAGATAAAAAGTTTAAGATTTAAAAGGTTCAATCCGTATTATATTGTTATAAAATCAAATAAAATAAAAGAATTTGAAATATGATTGAAATAAAGTATCCTTGTCTAATAAAGAATTTAAGATACAGACTAACTGATCTATTTTGATTTATAAAATCTTATTAATTTTAAAAATTGATCGATTTTTAACAACAAGAATTATTAAAGTAAATAAAACCAAAAAATTAAAAACCGAACTGAAAAGTTGAACAATTAATGTTTTTAAAATTTAATCTACCAAACCGGTTGAGTTTTTCAATCATTAATGAAATCTATACATGAATTTTCCATAGATGATCCTAGGGGTGACAATTGGGTTCTGGCCAATGGTTTGACTATTATTCAATGAAAACGACGTCGATTTAAGCCTTCATTTTAAACAAATTTGATTGGCTTGATCAGGCTAATCTCAAGCTTGGATTCGAGTTCAGACTATCTTTAATCCGATCGAGCTCGAGGTCAGAGCGGTTGCCTCAGGCCCAGCCTCAACTGGCAAGGGTCTTCTAGGCCCAACACTAGTAAATATCCCATTGAACTAAATTCGGTATTAAATAAATTTAAGACAATTAATTGATTAATACTATTGCAAAATCCTAGAATTTGTAATATTTATAATAATATACAACTAAAATATTCCAGTAAATATGTTATTGAACTAAATTTGGTATTTAATTAATTGATTAATATTATTGCAAAATCCTAGAATTTTTTAATATTTATAATAATATACACTAAAATATCTTCTTCTTTTCATATTAAAATCTCTTATTTACGTGTCACATGCAACCGAATGTCTCTCTTTTCCTTTTTTCACATATTACAAGTATATGGTAATAATCTTGTTATATGATACTATCATCTTTATTTTTTAAATGAATAATAAATTATTAATATAATAAAATGTTTTTAAAATATCCATAATCATATCCAAGCAACTGTAATGTAATTCTATCATCTTTATTTTTTCTATCCATATCCTTCGGACAAATGACTTTTATTATTATCATCAACACCCAATTTAAATTTCTTTAAGGCACAACATTTGAGAAGGTGTGATAATATGCAGTCTTATTCTTACTTAATAAAAAGGCAAAAAACTATCTCTTTTCTAAATTTATAAACCCAGAGTTGCCTAAGGTTATGCTTGATAGGACGATTAGTAATGGAATGTAATGAAATAAAATGTTATTCCATCGTTTGAGATGAGAGTTTGTAATGGAATGAAATAAAATAGGAAGAAAAAAAAGTTTCATATTATATCCTATTTCATTCTAAACAGTAAAAATGATTTAACTCCGATTTGAGAGATTTAGAGTAAAATGTAAAATATTAAACATGAACTATCTAATATACCCTTAATAATTTTTTATAATATCAATTTTACTTCCAATTCATGTATTATATCTATTAACATATGTTTTATTCTATAAAGCATAAAATAATCATTTATTTTTATTATACATACATTTTATTCCATACTATTCTATCCATCTTCTAAACAATATTCCACTATATTATATTATAAACTCTTTCATTGTAGCGCCCCCTTACCGTAGGGTACACACCGGGACGCCCGCAGGTCGTTCCGACACATAACCCACGATAAGGGTGCACTACCGAGCAAACC
>JANSVB020000098.1:759516-775867 GCA_025504935.2 Erythroxylum haughtii
GGAGGAGATTGAACCAGTGAATGGTCGATCTCTCCATGTTTAATAGGGCCAGTTTAATCTTCACCTCTTTCGATGTACCATGAACTTTGAAATAAATTTTTGCTCGGGTAATCCATCTTACTAGATTAGACCCATCAAACATAGGTAAGTCTACCTTTCTCACCGACATCCGATACTCTTCCATATTGCTCAAAGAATGCTCCAACTGAACATTCTGTTGAGTACGCGGAGTATCCCTATCTCCCGCCATATTCAGCCTCCTCTCATAAGTCTCACTGCCTTGTCCCTCCTCGGGACACTTGCCCAGCAGTTTATTCATCTCTACCAGTAATGCCTACTACATCTCCCCCATGACCATACGCATTGATGACTGCCTCTCTTCTACCCCAGCTTCAAGACTGGCCATACGAGATTCCAATAGCTCAACTCTGTCTAACATCTTCGGTGGCATGAAGATAGGTCTCGGACTTGAGATAAGAACAAACAAGACGTAGACTATCCGTCCTTCTGATGAGAATCCAACAGGTCGGACCAATGATAGAACTCTAGTCTTAAAACACTAGAGATTTCAGTATTAATTCAATAATCTGTAATGTATATAGCTCATTACAATGTAATAGTAATATTGCTTCCCTAAACTAAAGCAGAATCGCTCCTCAGCAGGTATGTGTACTCTGCTGTCACAATTTTCCTCATTTCTCTTCTGCCTATCTCTCCTCTCTCTCCCCCTAAAAAATATTCCCTTCCCTAGTATATTCTATTCGCTAACTACTTTGCCACCTTAGCTAATACTAACTACCCTCTTACACTGTCCTTCTGCCCATTGTTCTTTCTTCTAGAATACACCTTCCACACTACCGGTTTATTCCTTCTCCTATTGTGCTCAATGTCTAAGTCATCCTCTCCCCTATAGGTTCTATCACACAAGCAAAAGGAGAAACTAAAAATTAGGGATTCATGAGATTGGAAAATCGAGGAAGAATTGAGCAAAAGAAAGTCAATACAAAAGCTAAATAAAACGCAACATTATTGACTTAAGATTGGGAGGTAGCAAAGCCACGTGTTGGCCTACAATTAGTAAACTAGAATATTCCATTTCCAGAAGAATTACACAGCTATATATGTACCGAGAAAGTTGTAACAGATTATTATGAATGAATACAATGTTGAATAGGTTCACGTGAACTGTCCCTTCTTCTGCTATTTTCTCCCTCTATCATTCTTTCCGTTATACTGTTCATTGCTAAGTTTACACCACACCTCGTACACAATTGATTCTCCACTGGAATCAATACTGTTTGGCTCCATTGTCGTTTCACTTGTCACAGAGATGAGCACAAACAAAGCGACAGGCAGCTTTTGGAGCTCAATAAGGGAGCAGTAACAGGAGAATGTAGCAGCCAGGAGCAATATTTCTTTTCACTGTAGCCGTTTATCTATCTTGAGACAGAAGTTGCCTGGAAATCCACCAAAACCTCAACAAAGCATATCGCTTTCAAGTGTCCCAAGCAAGTATTGCAAACGTTCAACTTTTCAATTATTTTGCCTTTCCGTTGGACATTCCACATCCATCAACAATGATGTTGCCTGACAAACTTAGACCCTCACTCTCTACAAATACATACGCCTGATTCGTTCTCTGCTCTGAAACTGCATTAAGTGGGCGCAAATCCAACTTTTTAGGTAAGTTCCTGGTCTCATGGTCTGAGATTGCTCAACCCAAACAAATAACATGCCTGCCAGAACACCGGAGGAGCCTCCATACACGTTGTACTCCTACCTATCACCCTTCTTTGTATCAGATTTTCTTGTGCGCCATAGAAGATACAATAAACAGGCCAACCACCAAAATCCTGATGAAACGGCTGTATCATATTTGACATCTTGAGCATCAGCAGGCTGCAAAGACTTGCATCAATGGCTGCAAGAGAACAAAAATTGAGCTTGCTCAGCCTACATATGGAAGATTATGACTATTATCATCAATGAAAAGTGGAATGTTGGATGGTTAGTTATCGGATATATCATGTGCAACTCAGAGTTCAACGAATTACAAGAAAATGTGTTTTCTGTGGCTATAGCAGAGGCAAGATATTTCGAGCCTTGAAACAATACTCTAATCCAGATGTAGCTGCAAAGTGCATTATGCAACATCGAAGGTCCCCAATGAGTCACATTTCTTGGAATTGATTGATTGGATAAAATCAATGTTTTAAAAACCGGACCGAACATCGAACTAGTCAAGGGAAAAGTTTAAGGTTTTAAAATTTAACCGGTATATAATAAATAAATAATAAAAATTATACAAGGAATAGAAAAATAAAAAAACCAATATGTGCATTTTTTCCTCCAATTTTTTAATTGATAATTAAAAAATAACGGGAACTGCAGTTAAAAAAATTACATAAAACAAGCTGAGGTATGCGATGTATGAAGGAAACAAGGTGTTGGTTTCAAGCAGAACTGATTGCACACAATACTGCCATCACAATACAATGGAATAATAAGCTAACCCTTAATACAACAAATAGCCCATAGGTAAACCCTGATAAGAAGGGCAGATTAATGAGAGTAAGCCTAATGATATGTGAATTGCGCTAAAGACTTCAGCACTGCACCTTGTATAGACAACTAATACTTTATTTAAAGTTATGTTTAGTTGGAAGTTTTATAATAGAATAGAATAAAATATAATATTATTACATCATTTGGAAGGAGATTTTATAATGGAATGAGATAGAAGAGGAAGGTTTTATATTACATCTCATTCCATCCTAAACTAAAAATAAAAAAACCTCCAATTTGAGGAGTTTAGGATGAAATGTAAAATGATACACTATATTATATTATGAACCCTTCCATCCCTTCCAAACAACAATTTTCTAATATTAAATATACTTACGTTCCATTCTATTATAAACCGTTCTATTAAAAACTTTACGTTTAACTAAACATAGCCTAAGCCTAAAAATTGTTTTCCTACAATAGTTGTAGTTTTCAACAACAAATCAGGAAAACAGAAATTAAGCTATGAAATTAATAAACTGAACAAAGTACCATGCCTATAAACCTATGAATCTGAAATTATTGAATTTCTAGGGGACAAAACTGCATGGTCTAGCAGAATGAAAAAGAGATAAGGTATAAACTGCCATGATCACCAATCAAAAAAGAAAGAGGAAAAAGAACACCAGAACCAAACACAGCCACAAGCTTTTCTAATTAGATGTAATTTACTCAACACCAGAAATGTCATTAATGAAATCAATAAAACCACAAGTATCGTCAACGAAACAAGACCTTAAAGTTTCAAAATGAACTGTAGTCAGTAGCTCACAGTAAACATTAATACAAACTCAGAGTCAAGCTGTCAACCTTGCAACAATGATAATCATATTTCATCGTGAATCAAATTCATTGTAAAAAGATCTTTATTGCCTTTTTCCCAAAACAATTCATAAGGAAGGGTACCAACATGTAGCAGCAATTTACAGAAATAAAATGACTTTCAAAAGAGTTTAAGAATTTACCCAAAGACTTATACTTTAACAATTTCCTCTCTTCTTCTTCTTCTCTTTTTTTTGTTTGTTGGGAGAAATCTTTCAGTTCTTTGATCTGTCATGCACCAAAAAGCAAAACATTATCAGAATTATTGGTGATATCATATATGAAAAAGATAGTATCTCATTCTGATTAGTTAAACTCCAGATGCCAAGAAGAGACAGACATCTTGCATCTTTCCATCCACTTTCAATTGAAACTTAGGTTTCTTTCATCAATATCAAACTTTTGCAAACATAAAAGATTTAAACTTGAATCTTTTTCTTGACAGAAAAAACTAACAGGAAGTGGAAATAAAAACAAAAGAAAAACATGACAGCGTCTTCACCTCATAACACTACAAAATATAAATATATATATACAACTGAAGCTCTTGGCAAGAGTATGCAGAATATCTTATTTAATATAAAGCTTGTTTTAAGTACCAAGATTGGGAAAAGAAACCAAGCTTCTGAGAAGCATTAAAGCAGGATCAAGAATCAAGTCCTGTCCTATGTAGAAATTACATCAAAAAAACAGAAATAAGGACCCTCATTTCACTCGGAAGTCAGATCTTCAAAGCCAAAAGTTGTTAAAAAAACATGAATGAAGTGTCGTAAGTGTTATATGGAAGAAACAAAGAAGAAACTTTGAGCAACATGAAACAAAAACAGGAAAGAAAACCAATTTGTCTCTATTCCTCCAAGACTGAGAATCAAAACCCTGAAATCAAGCATATTTGCGAACAGAAATGAGAGGAATAAAGTTTGGTGAACAGAAAAGAAAACACACAAACTGAATAACAGGAAAACAAAAGAAAGTCACCACAGCACAGAAAACTATATACGACAAACAATCAAGCATAGCTAAAAATATAAGCTAAAAGAACACAAATAGTCATGAAATAGGGAAAGGGTGGTGAAGCATTGGCATCTAAGCTCCTCCGACAAGGGCTCCTTGCAATTACTCCTTGTACCATATTCAAATTCCAGGGAAAAAAAAAGGTGAAAAGCCTATAAAAGACAATATCCAGAATCAATGATGTCTACTAAGTTTTCTTCCCCCAAGCTCTTGCATTCTCATTATTCATTGCCAAATTCACGAAACCACACAAATCCCAGCAAAAAAAAAAACTGCAGAAAAAATGGTAAACTCAAGGATGAGAGAGATAGAGATAAAGAGCAGGAGAGAGAGGCAGAAAGGCAGAAAACCAGTCCAATTCATGGTTCAGAAATTATTTAACCACCCGGTTTATTATTTAACTGGCCGATTTTTACTCTCAACGGTTAAAAGTAAAACCAAACTGGAAACCAATCCGGTTAGTGTTTAATCCAATCAAACTGGCCGATACAGTCCAGTCTTTATATCATTGGATAGAATACCACAGGCCTGGCTTCTTGATGATATCAAATATTGTGTCAGGCCAAGAAGGTCAAGCACTGATTATGCCACTGGGGAGAAGGTTTCCAGTTGCTGTATCGGATTTAGGATCTGGAAGTCCTATACTAGGCACATTATGCACAACTGTACAGAAATTGTGGTCAAATAGATTAATCAAACGTAAAGTTGTAGGAACAATGGATTGACAATCTTTGCTGTTTTGTGGCCTCAACTAGGTGCTGCCTTGGAATTCAAAAGTCATACATCAGTTACACATCTCCAGCCCAAGCGTTTGCCCTTCTCATTAGCTTCTTTTGGAATATGCACTATTTTAAGTTGGTTTTCTAAATAAGTCAGTTGATTAGAGAAACTCCATAAAAACTCATGACACAGATCTGACTCTGTTGCATAAAGTATTTTATGAGCAAGTAACACTAAATAATCTATGCTGTAATTAATTATGCATACCATATGATGCATAATGAAAACATGGTGGCAGTTCCAATTATCAAACAGAAAGCACTTCAGTGACAACTGAGACATGGTAAATATTGTTAAAACCACTGAACTCGACATCACCTGGATTGTCTTGCTTACTAGGTGGATTAAACTGAAGAAAATGAAAGCTTGCACACTTTGAACAGTTTGTAGGAAACAAGTCCAGATTGAACAGTTTAGGCGAAAAATTGGCCTGAAAATTTTGGGTACCTGTCAGTCAGGTCAGCAATCTGTTTTGCGAGGGTATCTAAACCCTGAAAAAAGCCAAGTCTCAAGACATTAGATTTTGCTAGGACACGGGGAAAGACATAACATATAGAATGATACCAAACAACTAGTCCTGTATGGAAAAGAAATATGATGGATAAGAAGAGGATTTTCATTCCAATATTGGGTGACCTACTACTTTCTAATGGAAGCTAGGCAATCAAGATCTTCTGGAACATATCAGCTGAGAAAATACTTAGATAACATCTAGAAATATGTCATTCATTGCTAAGAAATAAGTTGTAAAACACAACATTCTATCATCAATAATGCAGAAGCAAAACAAAAGAAACAGTGGAAAAAACAACACAAAGGGTAAAGCATACTCCTGTCTTATGCAATCAGCCCACCTTCATGCAACAATTCCCCTGCTACAGACTCCAGCTCTCTTCATCAAAACATATGAAAAATTACTTATGGTAAAGATAATTTTCAACAAACATGGGGAGCAGCAAAGAATATGTGTGATAAATTCCAGTATGATACTCACCTTACTGGCAACAGACAGCTCCCACAAAAACTGGCCACCAAAACTGCATGATGTCTAGGTGGTGTTGTTGTTGTGGTTGTTGTTGTATGTCCCTGGATAACTGCTGGTATTATGCAATTGATAAAAGATAGAACTGCAAGAAGATAATGACTATAAGCACTTATGCTAACAGAAAATGAAAAACAAGAACTTCATGAGACCATTCGAAGGATGTCCTAGAAGTGTATCGAGCTCAAATATTGTAATGAGATTTAAGAGGAAATGGTAGCATAGTCAAGCATGAAACTGGGATAAAAAGGAAAAAGCACATACCTAGCTAAAGGCTATAGATTGGACATCAGTAATCAGCACCCATTGAAGGTGAATCAATACAGAATATGTACTTGCAACTGACAACTTGTACAGAATCTGAAAAATCACATTCAACCAGATAAATTAGACAAATGAGAGTATTGTAACAGGAACAATCATTTTGTTGTTAAGTACCTTAAGTTGACATTAAACCACATGTTTTTGTCATTTCTGCTTTCAGCTCAAACTTGCAGCCAATAAATCAAAGGACTCTGGCAGTTCGTAAGCTTAATCATATTGGCTGAAAGTTCTGGAGTTAATATACTGTCTGAGTTGAAGAACAATTTCCCTAATATTGGCATGTTTGCCAAAAATATTAACTATCACTTTCATATAGCACATCAGAACCGTAATAAAACGTGAAATGCAACACAAAGGGAGAAAGCGTGGAAGAAATAGAAGTCAAAACAAGGTTATCCATACACTGATCAATTAAGGGAATCACAGCAACAATTAGATTAATAAGTGTCTTAAGATTGCAAAAACCAATGCTAATAGATCCATAGATCAATATATAAGTTCGAACCATAGAAAATCTCATATCATAAATTTCTTCCAAATATTCTGAGACCAATAACTTTACAAACAAAAATATTCGGCAAACTTTAAACACTAAAGACTTACCTGAATTCCAAATCAATCTTGACTTGCCGACGTTGATGGATGTAACCCATCAATCAATGTGGTATATGTTATTTCGTCCAAATATACTCCTCTACCAGACATGTGATCACATAAGTTAAAGGCTTCTTCCAATTGTTCTTGTTTGCAAAATGCATTTGTAAACACATTATATGTGACAGAATCAGGAAGAATTCCTTTATCATCCATCTCACTAAGAAGGCTGGCTGCTGCTTTCATATTTCCCATTTTGCAATACCCATTTATGATAATAGTGTAGGTTATTTTATTTGGATGTATAGCATGGGAGGACATTTCTTGCAAGAGACTTTCAACTTTATCCATCTTGCCTAGTTTGCAATAGCCACTAATAACTGCAGTATAGCAGGTCACATTTGGGAATAAGCCCTCCTTTCTCATCTCATCAATAAGAAGATATGCGTCATCCACGAGGCCACTGTTGCATAGTCCATGTATTAGAGAAGAATAAGTGAATGATGTTTGTGGTATGCCCCTGCTCTTCATGTCATCACGAAGTCTAAAGGCTTCTACCAAATTCTTGTTTTTACTGTAAACCCCAATTAGTGTATTATAAACAACAGAATTTAGCTTCATTTCAGAAGAAATCATTTCAGAGAATAGTGTTTCAGCCTCTTCAACTAGATTAGCTTTGCAGTAACCATTCATCATGACCCCATAGGTATATATATTTGGTGTTATCCCATTTTGCTGGCACTCATCCCACAGGCTAATGGCTTCTTCTAATTTTCCCAAATTACAGAGACCATGCAATAGTAAATTGTATGTGTAGATGTCTGGCTTAATTCCTCGCCTTACCATCTCTGCCTTCAATTTAAAACCTTCCTCAATTTTCCCCTCCTTGCAACACCCCAAAATCAGTGTGTTGTATGAAATCTTGTCCAATACCAAACCCCTTTGTAGCATCTCCTTCAGCAGCTTCCTAGCTTCTTGCACCTTACCCACTTCACAAAGTCCATGAATAAGAGCATTTGAGGTTATGGTATGGACTGCAAAACGTTTCTCCAATAGGTTAAACCAAAGTTCAAGAGCATCAGACTCTTTTCCACTTTTGCACAACCCACTAACCAATGTGGTGAGCAATCTATCATTTGGCCTTAAATTTTTTAACATCATATCCCTAGTAAAATGAAGGGCAGAATCAAATTTGGACTTCAAGCATAACCAACTAATGACAGAGCCATATGCATCTTGGTTTATTTGTACGCCTCGTGATAGCATTTCTTCTAATTTATGCTCAACATTTTCTATTTGGCTGGCCATGGAAAAACCATGTAAGAGTGAATTGAGAGTAACTACATTAGGTCTTAACCCCTGGGATACCATGATGTCTCTTATTTTTAATGCCTCATTTATATTCCCCAACTTACAATACCCATGTATCAATGTGTTATACACAACTTCATTCGGTGAAAAACCCCTCTCACTCATTTCTGTCAACATACTATTGGCATCATCAAATTTCTCTAACTTGATTAATCCATTAATCAAAACACTGTAAGTTATAAGACTTGGATTAACCCCATGTTTTATCATCTTCTCTTTGAACAGAAAGGCCTCATCTAATTTTCCATGTTTGCACAAGCCATGTATAATGTTATTGTAAGTAACAACATTCGGAGCAGTGCCTAACTTCTCCATTCTTTGAAACAATTCAATAGCATACTCAACTCTAGCCCCCCTGCACAATGAATTAATCATGGTGCTAAACAAGTAAACATCTGGTGTGATACCACCATTACATATAGCATCAAATACTAAATAACTTTTCTGTAATTCATTTGCCTTCACCAAAGAGGTCAACAAAAAATTGCACGTCTTCAAAGACGGAAATACACCCTTGTTTGCCAATACACTAAACACGTCAACAGCAAAACTGAAACCCGGGTGCTTAAATTGTGTACAGTAAACATGCATTAGTAAATCAACTACCTTGATCCCAATACTCGGAGCAAATAAATTTAAATCAGCCATAGTCATAGCAATCTCAATGTGCCTGCTCTGTCCATTATTAGCAAACAAAGCTGGCACTTTCCCATCAATCAAACGAATCAAAAGCAACCTAGCAGGCGATTCAAGATTGGAAGAAACAAGCAACCGAATCAAAAGGCAATAAGATCGAACCGTGAAACGGAACTTACAAATTTTAGACGCAAAATGAAAGAAATTCAGAGTTGTTTTGGAGTTAACATTCAATCCAATATCTTGGAAACAACGATCAAATTCAAGAGGGCTCAACAGGGGCAAGAGTTTTTTACATTGAGAAGAATCTAAATGAGAACTAGATAGAATAGAAGACACCCATTTGACCAAACTCTCATCAGATGCGTTAAGCAAGGTCTCCGGCGAAAGTGGAGGCTCTTGTGGATGTGGGCGGTGGATTTGTTGAAGTACGGAAGAAACGCAAATCAAGGAACGAACAATAGAAGGATAAAAGGGGAAACTTTTGGCGGTCGAGGGCTTTCTTAAAACCATCAAAGACTGCATAGAGATAGAGAAAAAGAGAAAGCTAAAAGGCTAAAGAGATTATTAGGGACAAAAGAAGAAGAAGAAGATAGGCTAAAGTGGTGGAGGAGGAGAGTCCATGAGGAACAGTGAAGTGAGATTGTTATCGTCGAGAGGGTACGAATGAGCCACGACACCATGAACAAGCACTTTGGGTCTTTTGGTTGCGAGAAGAGTAGCAGCAACCAAGGCGTGCGTGCCGCCAGCAAGACGGCAGTGCCAAACCAGGGTTGGGTGATGATGGTGACCAACGGGCTCTTTAGTTCATATTTGGGTTTTCAGTGATGAATGACAATAAGGCGGTTGAATGAACCCAGTGAACCACACTCTTCATTCCTTAGGGCTTAGATTGCGACCCCTTCCAGCTGAAGGCAAAAGAGTATGTTAGATGATGTGCAGATGAAAATTAAGGGCTAAGACCTATACTAATTTATAAAGAGAGCTATTAAATATTTAAATGATAATTTATAATTTTATTAATAATGATAGATTTTCTGAAATGTAAAGATGTCCTCCAACTTATTATTAATTCTATCTTTCTAATTACTAGTTATTTTTTCTCGACTAATAGTTGTTTCCACTAACTAATAATTATATCTACTATATAGAGATTGTTCAAAATTGACTTGATAAGCTAGAAGTTGTAAATTACAAGATCAAGAAGAACTAGGTTTAAGGTATATTCAAATTACAAGTAAAATTCTACTTGTAAGAAGAATATGAAAATCATTAATTAACAAGGAAATTTTATAAGTATAATAATGGATGCATGTGCAACACTTAAAAGAACCAAGTCTCTAGGAATTCAAGCCTAATTAAAACATCTTTTCGACTTTACACCACATTCTCAACTAAGGAAAATGCTCTGTAGAGAATTTAAATCCATATTTGGCAATGGCAAGCAAACTTGCTCATGGTTTGAAAATTGGAGTGACAAAAATTCCTTTACATCCAATTCTTAGTATCTTTCATCTTAAATATGTGATGAAACCTAATGTCAAAGTAAAGGAATTGATGAGTGGAATATCAAGTTTAGAGGTTTTGAATGCCTATAAGAAGTTATCCCTAGTTAAAATTTGAGATAAAATATGGAAGAAAATATAATATGGACTAGACATACTTTGGCAGTGAAAATCTTGAAGGTGGTTATGGTGATGAACAAGAAGCTAGTGATGCAAGAGAAAAAGGGCAAGGATGGGACGGTAAAGGGGGAGAATATAAAATAAACGTAATTTTTTAATTTAAAAAGTGAATATGATTTTGTCAGGTAGCAATGAAATCTATTGTTTAAGTATTAAAAATGATAAATAATATCATATTAATATTGATGTGATATTTAACTTATCAAAATAGAACTTAAAATATGTTTTGTACGTTTTACAAATATTAGGTTCCAATTGACATCTTCAAAACATTAGTTTTCAAATTGTTACTTTGACGAGAATGTTAAGGATGAAAATGCATTTTAGCCCTATACTGACTTATGCACCATGTTTCCAAATAGAGAAGATGACACAAGTTTTTTTAACTAATATTTCTTCATATACCAATTATAAGTTCAAGGAAAATCAGTATATTAACAAGACTTTGACAAATACATATTGGCAATTGATTTTTATCAAATATTAAAATTTTAATTATATAAGAATATTAACTTTAATTATTAAACTAGTAAATCTAATTTTATTCTGAATGCAAGTAAAAAAATTGAGTTTGAATATCAAATTCAAATACAGACAATAAACTAGAATCAAAAAATAATTGCATCCTTGAAGAAAATTTTTGTTTAACAATTTACAGGATAAAAAGCTTTGTCAAATTGTATCTTATATATGAATTTTAGGACATATATGTCCTATGTGCTTATTAAAAAGATGAGGGGTTGTTCAGTTCAAGAAATCTCGGTAACTTCACCTGGGAGTTTCTAAGTTGCTACAGGGGCATTTGGTTCACAAACGACAATAGGAATGAGAATGGGAATGAATACAATGGAGAATGAGAATGAATAGAATCATTATAATTATGATAGTTGGTTAAAATGAAAGAATGATTACTATTACCATTAATGATGGTTGGTTTGTTAAATATCTTGAGAAATAAAAATTTGTTAAAATCTTGTTTTATATCAAAATTTTAATATATTTTAATATATTTTATTTTATGCATTCTATTTATAATAACAGAATGTTTAAAATCAAATATATTGCGGTATTTCCTTTCCAATAACTCTTGAAGAAAAAATACGACATAATTTTCTTGCATCAACATATCATTAGTTACATAATATCCTCAAAATATAGATTAATAATCCAAAATATCAAATATAGATTAATAATCTAAAATATTGTACAATTCATCGATATAATCATAATATCTACCATTCAAGTAACATAGTTTAATAGAATTTGCATTTCTCTAATAATGCAAATAATGTAAAACATCACAGCTATACACAATACCTTAATCAAAAGCCTTCAATTGGTGGAAAATAACCAGGTTAATACTACAAATTTTGTTAACGTCACAACTACAAAATTTCTAATTAATACAAAATAACCTAGTTAGGCAATATCAATTGCATCATAAGTTCATAATACTTAAAAAAAATATTCCCAACCATCATTCATCGAATGATTCATAGACTAGAAGATGGATAGAGGAATCCAAGTACAAAAGACTTTTTTAAATGACTTAGTAAAGCGAACAAAATCTGAACTTTAGCAAGATCATTACAAAATAACACAGCAGCCTTACCAACATCCATTTGAGATATGCCAATATTAAGAAGCTCACTGATCAGCTCTTGCTTCTTTTCATTAGTTAGAGAATCAGATTTAGACTCCGCAATCAGAGCATTGGTAACAGCTGCATATTGTGAGGCTATTTGTTCGCAAATAGAGTCAAACTTAATAGTGAAGGTATCTAACCTTGACTTAATAGTTTTCTGAAGTGTTGCTGGTTTTTTTTCTAGTAAGAACTTTCCTTTTTTGGTGACAGGTTTTTTTGCCTTTTTATTCCATAGTTGCTTGAAGGAATAGTTGAGAATTCTTGTTTATCAGACACCACAATAAGTTCACTTTCACTTTTCGATGAAGAACACATTGTCATATTCTTTAGGCTATTAGCCTTAGCACTTGCTTCAGTTATATCCTTAGCTTTTTAGTTTAGTCGCTCTATCTTTACCTTACACCATGTCCAGTTTCTGCAAATATGGGAATTTAAAGTTCCATATTCCAATTACATTATTGTGTTTTTGTAAAAAATAATTATAGGAAGAAGAAGATTAAAAACTTAATAACAAGAAAATGTTATATTTATGAGAAAAGAAACTACTAAAATAAGAGGTCAATCAAAATTTGAGCTAGATGTCTTTACCAAGCACCATTCATCAAACCATTGTTTCTCACAATTGATCTTATGCTTAACATTTCAGAAATTTGCATACACATTTCAGAGCCATTGACAGCCACTTTGCATACACATTTCAGAAATTTGGATTGTACTTGTTTCTTAACCATTTAATCTTAGAGTCAATGTAGGAATCGACATCCTTATCAAAATTCGGAATCTTGCTCAACAACATCTTGTGCACTTCAACTATGTAATTGTTCTTAAATCCCCAATCTACTTTCCATAAAGGATCGCAAGCTAGTTCCTTTAAAACGTCGACCAAAGCTTCAACCTCATCATCTTCCAATACTGCTTATTCTTTCCCCTCCCACAGACAGCCATAGTCATTCCTATTAAAAGGACAACAAGGTAAGAGTTATCAAAGAAATAACATACAATAAAAATAACTTTGCTGAAAAATCTAAGTACAACGATATAATCTAATAACTCACGAATACATAGTTAAACAAACAGAGATATTCACATAAGTGCATTTCAAAGTAATCCAACAACTTGTAGTTATATATTACTAATAGTAACAAACAGAGATGTTAAACATTCAGGTATATTAATCAAAATCAAAACATTTCAACATCTAATAAACATATGAAACAAACATATCTTAAATTAATAATATACATCATTGTCATTGGATCTAGTTGTCCATATATTATACATGTTGGTTGCCATATTATTCCTGAATGTCAACCACTCATCAGTTAGACTAATTTGTGTAATGTATTCCATTTCATCATTTTCTTCACTCTCCTCTTCATCTTCAGTGATTGACTCTTGTGGATCAAAGCTCATGAACTTGCGAATCAAGTTATGCAGAAGGGAACAAACCATTATAATGTGAACTTGGGTTTTAATTGAGAAAAATGAAGGGGATGCAAGGATCTTCCATCTTCCTTTCAACAATCCAAAGCATCTCTCAATAACATTCCTTGCTTTGGAATGTTTCATATTAAAGTATTCCTCTGCTGTCTCTGGTCGATGGCCATCGAATTCTTTGAGATGATAGCATTGTCCTCGATATGGAGCAAGAAATCCATTTGCATTGCAATATCCAGAGTCAACCAAGTAATAACATCCTTCATAATTAAACAATAAGTTATGATTGAGCAGCATAACTCAAAGAGAAACAAATTTGGATATTGTAATAGAAATTTACCACGAGGGACTCGTAGACCATGATGCCTTGAGATCGAATCTCGAAGCACACGACCATCATATATAGAGCCCTCCCAACTAGGCAATACATAAATGAATTGCATGTTTGGGCAACAAACACCTAAAACATTAGTTGAAATACATCCTTTTCTTATGTGATATCGGGGCTTATCTTCATTAGGAGGTATAACTTTAATTAGTGTTCTATCTAAGGCTCCTAGGCAACCCTACAAATTAAAACTAAAAGATGATTTAGCACATAAAAGTTATGATATTAATGTTATAGGTTAATTATAATGTTTAATTACCTCAAAACTTTTCCATCTCTCATTTTGACAGTCTTAAGTAATAGGCTCTGGCTTCTTGAGCAAAATATGATGCAATCTTATAATTGCCTGAAGAATTTGATGGAATTGTTGACTCATGGTTTCTTTACTATAGAGAAAAAGTAGGCTTATTGTCCTACTCTTTTTATGGTGAGCTAAGGTGTATATGAACATTGCTATAACCTCTTTTACGGATGTGTTCCTAGTGTCTTTTAAACCCCCGATATCTCTTACCATATCACACAATATCCTAAAGGTTGCTCTATCCATATGAAGCTTATTAATGCAAGCATTATCACAATCCATGGTCAATCTAAGATGATAGCGTTGCCCTCGATAAGGAGAAAGAAATTCATTTGCGTTGCAATATCTAGAGTCAACCAAGTAATAACATCCTTCATAATTAAATAGTAAGTTATGATTGAGCAGTAGAACTCAAGAGAAATAAATTTAGATATTGTAATAGAAATTTACCTCGAGGGGCTCGTAGACCATGAGGCCTTGAGATCGCATCTCAAAGCACACGACCATCATATGTAGAGCCCTCCCAACCAGGCAATACATATATGAATTGCATGTTTAAGCATCAAACACCTAAAATATTTGTTGAAATACATCCTTTTCTTGTGTGATATTGGGGCTTATCTTCATTAGGAGGTGTAACTTTAATTAGTGTCCCATCTAAGGCTCCTAGGCAACCCTACAAATTAAAACTAAAAGGTGATTTAGCATATAAAAGTTATGATATTAATGTTATAGGTTAATTATAATGTTCAATTACCTGAAAACATTTCCATCTCTCATCTTGACAATCTTGAGTAACAGCCTCCAACTTCTTGAGCAAAATATGATACAATCTTATAATTATATGAAGAACTTGATGGAATTGCTGACTTACATTTTCTTTATTACAAAGAAAAGTAGGCTTAGTGTCTTACTCTTT
The DNA here is from genome assembly GCA_025504935.2 of Erythroxylum haughtii. NCBI lineage: Eukaryota > Viridiplantae > Streptophyta > Magnoliopsida > Malpighiales > Erythroxylaceae > Erythroxylum > Erythroxylum haughtii. Next base: position 775,040 of record JANSVB020000098.1, read on the forward strand.
TTATGGTGAGCTAAGGTGTATATGAACATTGCTACAACCTCTTCTACGGATGTGTTCTTAGTGTCTTTTAAACCCCCGACATCTATTACCATATCACACAATATCCTAAAGGTTACTCTATCCATACGAAGTTCACTAATGCAGGCATTATCACAATCCATGGTCAATCTAAACATCCATTTCATTCTATCAATCCTTTTTTCTTCCTTTGTTTTAATTTCATTAACCTTATAATAAATGTACAGATAATAAATAACATAATGGATAGCAAATAAGAAAACTCTCATAATATTTGTTATTTGTTGAAGTATCAAAAGTTGCTTCAGTTTGTGCCATCATTTGTGAATAGGGTGGTAAGTCATGTTGATCTACGTTAAAAAATTCAGAAAATAATTGTCTAACATATAGATAGGGCATGTTGAAAAGCTAGGTAATAACAATGTAAAAGAGATAAAACAAGAAGTGAAGGTAATAGAGAAATGATGCATGTTTGTTTTGATGTATTTAAAATTATGAACGACAATGATGTTGTGCAAGATCTTTCCTAAGTGATTAAAACTAAAGAAACTTGTCAATCACATCAATTCAGTAAGCAAGCAAGATTTTCTTTTATAAACTTCTTGGAGAGCAAAGTAAAGGATGGAACTACTTCACTCTGATGTATGTTAACCTATGAGTGAGGTTTCACTAAATGAGAGTAGATTCTTCATGATAACCAGTCTATATTCTAAAACTGGAGATTTTAACAAACAACAAGTTCTACGAAAAGCCGAGGTGGCTGGGAAACATCCAGGAAAGCTCGGACAAGCATGGGAAGGACCCTACCAG
>JANSVB020000098.1:882895-908958 GCA_025504935.2 Erythroxylum haughtii
TCTGCCAGCTGAAGCGAAATAGTTGTGGGTTTGGGCTCCGCCAATCCTAATTTCCTGAAAACAGAAAGAGGCATTAAGTTAATGCTCACACCCAAATCCATTAAAGCCTTATCTATATGTAAATCACCAATAACACAAGGAATAGTAAAACTCCCTGGATCTTTAAGCTTCGGTGGTAGCTTTCTCGACAATATGGCCGAACACTCCTCATTCATTTTAACCATGGCATACTCCTGAAGCCTCCTCTTATTAGACAAAATTTCTTTCAAAAATTTAGCATAAAAAGGCATTTGCACTATGGCCTCAACAAAAGGAATGTTAATATGCAACTTTTTAAATATCTCAAGAAAATGAACAAATTGCTTATCTAATTGTGTACCTTTCAATCTTTGAGGATAAGGAATCCGAGGTCTTACCAGATGTGTAATGGGGTCAGCAAATAACCGTGGATGGTCCTCCTTTTCAGCTGGTTCTTTCGTGGCCTCCTTGCCACTTTCCTGACTCTCATCTTCTTCACTCTTTTCCACTTCTTTTTCCTTCTGCTTCTCTTGAACTTGTTCAAGCTGTCTGCCACTCCCCAATACAATAGCCTTTGCATGTTCTCTCGGGTTGGCCTCAGTAGTGCTAGGTAATGAATCGGAAGGTCTTTCCTTCAACAAACTTGCAATCTAGCTCATCTGATTCTCCAAATGCCTGATAGAAGATTCTTGGTTCTGCATCCTAACCTCGATAGTGGAAATGTACTTCGAGAGTAGATCTTTGAGATTAGATTTCTCTAGTAGTGTAGGATTAGGAGCCTTGAAACCTGGGGGTGTAGGTGGTTGTCTTTGAACATTGGATGATTGTGGTTGTGCCATCTGATCATTCCGCCAAGAGAAATTTGGATGATTCCTCCACCCTGGGTTGTAGGTATTAGAATATGGGTCCCCTGGCTGTCTGTTATAATTGCCCACATAATGGGCCTCTTCTGTCTCTTGAGAAAAAGAATTCCCGACTTGACATGCAGAAGATGCATGGGAATCTCAGCCACAATGCTCACAAACAGCACAACTCCTTAATGAAGAGCTAGCTCCTCCTCTCACGCTATGCATCAAATTATCCAGCTTATTTGTCAAAACATCCATCTGAGTAGATAAAGCTACTGTATTGTCTACTATATAAGCTCCTGTAGGTCATCTGGGATGCCTTTCTATATGATATTGAAAACTGCTAGTGGCCATCTCATCAATCAACTTGTAGGCCTGATCTGGCGTCTTCCTTATTAAACTACGTCCTGCTACAGCATCTATGGTACTCCTGGTTGATGGGTTCATTCCTGTATAAAAAGTATTGACCTGTTGCCATGTGGATAACCCATGAATAGGACATTATGTCAACATATCTCGAAATCGCTCCTATGTTTTATATAGACTTTCATTTTCATATTGAGTGAAGGAAGTGATCTCATTCTTTATCTTTGCAACCTTGGCAGGAGGGAATTTTTTTGCCAAAAATAGTCTCATCATCTCATCCCATGTATTAATCGATCTCGACTGCAAACTAGCCAACCATGCTCTGGCCTTATCCCTTAAAGAAAATGGGAATAACCTTAATCTCACCGCATCTTCCGATACTCCATTCTGCTTAAACAAATCACAAATATCCAGAAAAGTCTCCAAATGGGTGTTTGGATCTTCCAAAGGCAATCCTCCAAATTGAGATGCTCTCACCATGGATGTAATGCTGTGAGGAATCTCAAAACTCGCAGCTGTGATCGTCGGCCTTATAATGGGAGGCATGGGTCTATTGTTGTGCCCCATTGTCAAATCCATCATAGTCAACTCCCTTCTCTCTTCAGTATGTGGCATCAACCTCTCCTCGTGCTGTTCCATCTCTGAAAACTGCTCTTCTCTAGTCCTTTCTGCTGAAGTACTACTCCGAGCCAATCTGGTTTCCTTACGCAACCTGCGAGCAGTTTTTTCAATTTCAGTATCTAATAGCAAATTCTCGGGCTTTTGACCACGAGTGAGCATAAACAAAATGGAACAAATAAAAAAAAATAACAAACCTAAGGATGAAAAATAAAACACCCGAAATAAAGCAATCAAACAAACAACTAAAATACGCAAATAAACAACAAAGCAAAAATTAAATCTGAGACAATTAACATCGTCTAATTTAATGACTCAAAATCAGAAATTTTCTCCCCAGCAACGGCGCCAAAAACTTGTTGCGGTCTAAACAAAGCAATATAAATTAAATTATATCTAGACTAATTAGAGGCAAGTGCACCCTGTCGATAAGTAATATAAAACGGTAAGAACCGGATATCGTACCCAGGGGAAAAATTTTCAACACGTAAGACAAATAAATTAAACGATGAAAAATTACTCTGTCGATCAAGAATTGATTGATTTGAAAATAAAATAAAATAAAGTAAGCAAATTAAGAAAATATAAAAATGCAAAGTATGAATTAAAACGACGAGATTTAATCAAATGACAAAAATCGGTTAAGGTATCAGATTTCAATTGGATTGGACATTTAGGATAAAACTATATAAGTGGATTGATTTAGGAAATATTTCACTTAAGCAAGTCGAACCCAATGTTCATGGTGTTCCTTTCTCTTTTAAATCCGAGTCACTACTTGGTCCATAGATAATTCGGAATAAAAGGCGTTAAATACACGAAGCCTAAAATTAAGTTCTTTAATTCTAGGTATCCTCACACAAGATCCTAAGGTTGGTTTACACTTAGTCTCAAGTATGTCGCTTGATTAATTTTCCGACAAATTAAATCCTATTGGTTATGGCATTCAATCATCTAAGGTCTTAATCTAGTTGATCAAGCTAAATTAAGATTAAATATGCATTTAATCAAGCGAAAATCAATACCACAAAAATTATCCTAATCCAATTTCAATCTTAACCTTAACCGAAAAGGAAAACTTACTCACACATATTTGTCAATGTAACATAAATCATGGTCATAACATATGTTTCCATTAATTAAATCCAGACAATGAAAATAAATACTGAATTAAAAATAAATTAAGAAAACAAATTAAAACATCCCTTTTCTTTGCGGTTGAATTTTCTCACGCCACTAGCTTTGACACATTTAATCTTCACTAGCAGCTCACGTAATCTACTCTCCACCACGATGTTCATGTAGTCTCGTTAATTCTCCAGCTGCTAAGTGTGTCTCCACCAGCTCAAGCTTCAACGTTGACTTCCCAAGTAGCTCACGATTTCTTCTTAAGCTGCAAGATGTCTTTGTGTCCACTAGCTTCTTTGGTTCTTTCCTATGCCACCAGCCCACGTTAATTTCATGCCTTGCTCCAGCTGCTTACATTTTTATTTTTCTCTACCCCCAGCTAACTTCAATGTGTGTGTAACGTGAGTGATGGTGTTATTTTCAGATTCTCCACTCACGTTACACCACCTTCAATTTACTCACACACACCTCACGTTGCTCACTTCTTCCCTCTCTCACGCACACACCAGTTCATGCATCAACGTCTTGCTCTCCTTACTACTAGCTTACGCACTCTCCCTTTTTTTTTCACTCACTCTTCTCTTCTTTTATTCTCTTCATGCACCTACTCTAAAATCACCAAGCCAGCTCACGTTGTTTTTACTTGCCCCATCAGCTTCTATTATTTCTCCTTTTGATTTTTCTGCTCCCTCCATGTAACGCACGACCAACTCTCACCCTTGCACAGCACACACACCACTAGCCTCTAGATCCACGCTGATGTCCCACCTTCACGCTCTCTTCCCATACTTCTTTTTATTTTAATTTGGCTGCCTCCTGCGTGAAGTACTCCTCTTGTCTGCATGGGTGGTGGGTCCAAAGTTGCTGCTGGAGTCACGTTGGTAGAGCCTCCATCTTCTGCATAATTGGCCCTCTCCACAGCTGCCATAATTCCCCTCATGTGCGTCATCCTCCAGCTGCTGTTTGGTGGGTCTGTTTCTCTCTTGTTTTTTTTGTGTGTCAAAGATGAATGTAGTGTTGGTGTTGGTGGAGCTTCCTTGGCTATTAGTCGTTGGAGAGTAACCCCAAGAAAAAAATGAAGTGAGTGCTGGAGCTGGTCCCTTCCTGTTGGTGTATGCGTGGTGCTCCTATCTTCACCAACCTTGCGTTGTTTAATTGCACCCACCAGCTGTCTTTATTCAGTTGTTACCTACGTCATTTTCTTCTTGGCTACGTGCATGATTTTCCTTGTCTTCATTTTTTTCTAGACAGGTCTCTTGGTGGTGGGGTCTGCGTCCCTCCAGCCTTCGTGCTTCCCTCTCCTGCGCAGCTCCTCCTTAGTCTCCAACGCTAATCCACTTCGCGTCAGGCCTCCTTCAGCTGTGTCATTTTGGCTTGTCCTCTTAGGAGTTGTCCTTTTTCTTGTTTTTATTCACCTATATGAATTGGACTAAACAATTTCCTTGCCATCTTGTCCATTAAATCGCATTCTTGCAAAATATGCACTCGTTAATGTTTTCTAGAGCTTTTCTTGCTTTCCTGAAATTAAAACAAATAAATTTTAATTAATGTAATTTAAATATTAAATTGACAAGAGTTTAGCAAATTATATAACAAAAATTAATACAAAATACCAATTAACACTAAATTATCTATTGTTTTAGGTTAAAAGTTACATGTATATCTTAAGTCAGTTAATTCCAAGTTACTAGTTAATTAAGATAACTTATGATTCCTAATTTACATTCATTTACTACTTCCTTGAACTTTTATAAGTGAGAAAATGAAATCAAAGTCTCTTAGCATGATCTAGTGTGAGGTATAGTTAGCGCCCAAACCTTATAAATCATTCTATAACTGCCTTCTTCAAAGTTCCCAATTTGATGCATATTTTATAGTAATGGCTAGAGGGGATTAGGAATGCTTTATAAGAACTTCACAATAAATGTGATAATTTGAGAAAGTACTTTTCATCTATTGAAAGGAAGTGGATATAAGGAGATGATTATTCTTCCATTGAAATTAGGAACATAGTTTTTGAAGACGGAATGGATAATTATCAATAACTAGAGGCCTTGACATGCGATACCTAATTCAGGCCCCTGATATTTGATACCTATAAATTCATTTGAATGAGTAAGTATTAGCTTTTTTCTTCTTAGATTTCCTACCAATCCCACTTCTGCTACTATTGGGATTTTAAATGTAGTTATTTCCTACCTACCTTTGATTTCTCTAAAAAGTATATGAGTCTATCTTGAGTTTCTCACAATATGCTTGGCTTGCTATGATTTATTTTGTTTCCATCTACATTATTTTTTATCATAGGTGCCTATGATTCACTTGATGTTGAAACTTGCTCATTAATATCTGCATTGTGGGTCTTTGTCAACATCTTTATAATTTATGCATCTCTATTTAGGTTTAAAGAGACATTTATTAGGTCTCCTATGTCTAGTTACATTTACGAATAAGTAGTAGGAATGTTCTCCACCAGCTTTAGGGCACTAGTTGTGTGAATACCCTGATGTTCTTATTCTTCACTTTCCATACTTTCACCATACCATTCCTTATAGGTTTCCATAAGTAGGTGACTTTGGTAAAGTTCTTCACAAACTTGTTTTCCTTATCAAAATTCAAGGATTTTATTTCATCTAGATGCTCCTTCTTTATCTCAACTTACACATAAACTCAAGTAAAGCCTATCCTTTTTAGATTAGCTACATTTTATCCAAACTAAGTGTTCCCTCCAATGAGTTAGCTATGTTGCTTAAACCTTTTGAACACTAGTATTCCAATGAGACTTTATGGAAATTAGCCTTAATGCTGCTTAAACCTTTTGAACAATAGTATTCCAATAGGAATTTATGGAAATTAACCCAAATTGGATTGGTTCTCAACCTTGTTTTGTCCAAGAAAATTCCAAGTCTCCATTTCTTTACTAGCATTAATCTGTCCTAAATATTCCATGACTCTATGTCAATAATCTTTTAAGCCATTTCATCCGTGGAGAACATGAATATGAAGAATTCATTTCATTAAATCAGCATGTTTTTCTAGGTCAAGTTTCCTCTAATTATTAGTTACACATTATTGACTAAAGGAAAGGCTAACTGTTTTTTAAGGAAGCATCCAACTAGAGCAGCTTGCCAATTTTGTTCCCTATTTGTAACACCTTTAGCGATGTAGAAACTAGTGCCTTTTCACTAAAATGTGAGACATGGATATGGTGCACCTAACCAAATGAGTCAGGGTTGCCCACTTTGCTCCAAGTCATCTTATGAAATTGACTCTCCATTGGGTGAGTCATCTTGTCCTTAGCCTTAAGACTTTTCTTAGTTAGTGGAGGGAAAAAGATGGTTAAATAAAGATATGAGGTTAAAGGAGGGGTTGAGACAGGAGTAACAAGGTTGGAGGTGTAGTCAAGAGAGGCCATTCCAATAACAATAAACAAACTAACAAATATAGAGGAGTGATAAATAAAAGTAGCTGGCAAGTGAACATAAAAGGAAACAAAACTTAAGAGAAACTAAACCAGGGAGTGAGTTAATGGTTAAGCTAGAATGAAAGGAGGTAAAGGCAAGTAAAAATAAGGAAAGGTTCAAATTGGACCTTAACATTTTTACCATAATTTAATTTAAACCTAAACGTCTCGATATGTTTTAAAAGAACTATAATATTTTACAAATGTTTAATTTAAACCTTAACTTTGTTATCAACCCTCCATCATATATGGCATTTTTTGTGGTCCCCTACTAAATATGAATCTTACATGGAAAACGGGGTTTAAAAATAAAAAATTGAAATTTCCTCCTTTAATCTTCTATCTCCCTTCTGTCTCCTTGATCATTCAGAGAATGACAACAAAAGGTTTAAAGTTTAAATTGTCCAACAACAAACTCAATAGCGAAGCCATGACAAAGCATCCTATTCCATAGTCACAACCATTTATTCTGTCATCAAAGGGAGGAACATTCTTACTTAGTCCTTATACTAGGAAGTTATTCTATTAGCTATTTATTAGAGATTATTTTTTTACTTTGGTAAAAGTATCCTGAATGCTATAGATCAATATGGATGAAATGTTCTTGGTTCCCAAAACATTATAAATGCTAGAAATGTAATAGTACATATATTTTAGTTTAAGAAAGATAAAAGAAATGGTAAGTAGAGAAGTTAAAGAGAAAGAAGGAGAGAGAAAGAGGAGAGAGAGAAGAGAAGAGAAGAGATGAGAGAGAGAGAAATGAGGGAAAGAGATTTTTTTATTTTTATTTTTTAGATCTCACCTTCCAAGTAGGATTTATATTTGGCAAGGGGCCCATAAAAAATACCACATATAATTTTTATAATGGAGAACTAACGAAAAAGTTAAGTTGAGGTTTCAATTAAACGTTTGTGAAACATTGGGTTCTTTTTTAAAGTATCAAAATGTTTAAGTTTAAATTAAATTCTAGTGAAAATGTTATGGCTGAATTTAACACTTTCTCATTATAATCTAAATGGAGGTGTTTAAAAGAAAGAAGATTCAATCTTATGTTTCTTTAATGTTACTAACTAGAAAGATGGGAAGTGGGTAGGTTACCAATGATTGACAAGGAATTACTTTGGCCTCAACATCCATTGAAAACAAAATTTTCACATCTCCTTCTTATAATGGGAAACTCACATTATTTTAAATATATCATATATCCACATTTTATAGGGGCATAAGATGTCTTAGTTGACAATAATAGTGAGAGTGATAAAGTCTTTAGACAGGGAGAAGTAACTCTTAAGAAAAATTTAAAGCAACCATTATCATTATATTAAGAAGGAAAATTTTACCCTCAATACTATTAATTTTTTATCATTACTCTTTCCAATAATTTGGTGGTTTAAAAATTAGCTTATGTAGCTCTATCTTTGATAAGTCAACTTTCATGTGATAGCAATTTTTCTTTATGGTTGTTGGAATTTTTAAATAATGATCTTTGAAGTAATTGAATATGTTTTCATTGAAAAAAAAAGAGATGCTAGGGAGTATAGAATATTGATGTACACGTAGAGTACATAAGTTTTCGAAGAAAATTCTTGGCATTTTGTTATATTTTATCTAAATTAACTTGATTTTATAGTACAATTGATTTCATTTAATATGTTAGGTCATTTTGAAAAAATATTTCTTTGCAAAGTGAATTGGGTAAAGGATCAAAGTTTTGCACATCAAACATCAATGTTTTGGAGTTCATGTTCCTGTTTAGACATAGGAAATTAACATGAAAATTAAATATGATCTCGTATAGGACTATGCGCTAGCTTATATTAGCATAGAAAAATAGGGTATAAGGACTTAAATCTGAACATAGGCATATCGAAGCCCTTGCTACTTCTTGGGTGAAGAAATCAAAATTTTTGTGTTAAAATAAGAGTTTGTTGATGCCAGTATTTATCGAGACAACAAGAATTTTTACTCACTTAAGTGAATTTAATATTGTGAAAAAGAGGATAGGGAACATCTAGAGCATAGATTCTAAGCCATTTTTAATGATAGATAGATAATATCTATGATACAACTTCTAAGCTAACTATATGGAGATAATTAAGTAAGTTAATAAAGATTCGTCACTCTAAAGTAATTAGAGAGAGCATTATACTATTTTTTTATTAGTAGTGATTTATGAAATTGTTTGGCCATAGTGAATTGAAATTTGAAAAAATTCACTATTTGAAAAGGAGTTTTCAAATTTCAATTACTAATCAACAAAAATGAACATAATTGGGCCAAAATAGTAGATACTTTATCCATGCTCTGTCTAATTGGAATATTAGATGACGAAAGAATTAACTTATACATCATAACCATATATGGACAGGTTAAGTCTAACCACTTTGAGATTCCTTATATTTGGGTGGTCATGATATATTGCTAGACATCAATTTTTATATATGATTATAAAATATTTAGTTGGAGAATTAAAGATAAATTAAAAGGAGTTTTAATTTATCTAATTTTAATTATAAATTGGAATTATAATTATAATCATTGCCAATATATTAGGAACCTAATGGGTGATATATTAAAGAACAACTTATGAAGGAAAAATCAATTTTAATTAAGTTGGATTTAATTATAAAGTTTGAGAAAATTTATGGATCAAATATGATATATTTGGTTTTATTAAAATTAAATTAATTATAATTAGATTATGACTTTAATTATGCTTAAGGAAATTAAATGTAATAAAAAAAATTAGAAAAACCGTAATGCTTTTTTAATAAATAACAATAAGCATCAAGGAGCTAGCAGTCCTGCCTTTTTCCTCTTAATGTTAAGAAGTTGCTCTATAGATACCATTCAAGGTTAGACAAGTGAACAGCTTATAGTTGACAAATTGGAAAACCTTTCAAAAGATTTCAACAGTAAACTTGAACAAGGTATAGTTTCTTACTTTACGATTCGTTTTGTGTTCATATTTTATTTAAATTATTCAATTATCATGATCCGAACGAAAACCACAAAATTTTTTGTTTTATGTTACACCTGTAATTCGATCACAGTTGGTTTCCAACACTAACATATGTTGATATTTGGAACCAGGGTCTAAGAAATTGACACTAAATATGAATATGTTAAAGCCTATATTGCTTACTAGACAAATATCAATATTGAATGCTATATCAAATAATGACATGTTGCAGCATGTGTTCATCGTGAAATGATTTCAGTTAATTAAATATGAGTTTTATGATTGAAAAATATTTTTATTGTGCTTAACAATGATTTTTAATAGCATCTAGCAGTTAAACCATATTTGAATTGACTTTTATTAGTTCAAGAAAACATAATTGTGAATTGATTAACACATTAATATTAGGAGTTGTATAAGATGTTAAAGTAGATTTACATAAACTTTCTGGTGATGGAGTCTAACTCTTACGAAATTTCACATAACTTTATGCATTCTTAAAGTTTTAATTAGATAAAGTTATCAATTAATAAATTTGAGGAGAGATGATTATACTTAGAGAGAGTGTAATTCATTAAATCAAGAAATTTCATAATTTTAAGTTATAATATCTTCTGAAATAACTAGATCATAAATATCAAGATGATGTAAGGGGGAAGCCCTTATGTAGATGTTTTATTATATCTAGTATTTTTTCGTTAGTGATTGCTTTCTCTTGTTTCATTGGGTATTAATCAGTATTAATATAAGTTTAAAATTAAATTATATTATTTTTAAAGATATCATTAATTAAATAAAAAATAAAGTGATTCAGTGGAACGACAACAAATATTAATAAAGTTTGCCTATCACCATGAGATAAACCTTTGTTTTCTAAAGATGTTCGCGAAATTTGTAGATGATAGGCTACCAATTGTCATTGACGCATGAACCTACCAACAAATCAAGATAAAAGTTAAGACCGATAAGATTAGCAAAACTTGAAACATCAAGCCTACCTATGGAACAGCCAAATACTAAGTCAAGGTATTTGAATACTCGTTTGTTTTCCAAATACTAAGTCAAGGTATTTGAATACTCGTTTGTTTTACTTTTGGTGAAGATAATTAGATCGTCTGCAAATTAATGATGAGAAATCTTTAAATTTCAGTTGGAATTCCACTAAGTTTAAGCCGATAGCTTTGAAAGCTTCTAGTACTTAAAGAAAAGATGACAATATGGAGAATCAACGATGAGCGTATAAAATTGTTCGGAAAGAGCGAGACAGTGAATACAAAGCCCTTACTGTCGAAAGCATTCCTTCGTATGTTTTATTACAATAATTTAAGTTATTGTTAGAAGCCAATTTAATTGATTTCATATATTTATTAACATATCTCTTTAAGTAAAAGTTCTTTGGGCTTAAAACTTATACAGATTTATTCTATTTTGTGCTGAATAATAGGTGGGTGGTAGAATTTGAACTCACGAATACTTGGTTGCAAAGGCTCTGATATCATATTATGTGACCGTTTTATTACAATAACTTAAGTTGTTGTGCCAACTTAATTAATTTTATATTTTCACTGACATCAACTTTTTTTTAAAGTTGAAATTCATCTTTTTTCATAGGGACTTGTGAGAAATACTGTTAAAATTGTCTTAAGGTATAGTTTTAATAGCATTCAATTAATATTTCCAGCCAAGAATTTCAAGTTTGAATTTGTAGATATGTCACAGTGGACAAAAGAACAGACTCTTAACCGATTACCTATCCACATTGCATAAATATAAATAAAAAGTTGTGTATAATTAATGACGCTATCTCAACTTTTGCAAAGCAAGAAACCTTACATATTGAAATTTGCCTCTGCCGTTGTTTGTAAACTTGTTGATCTTGAAATAATGACGAGTTTGAGTGAAATCTCAAGTCAATTCCTTTATGTTTAAGTTAAATTTTGCTCCAGGTTAGAAGTAGGATTTCAAGGTTAAGCTTGAAAGTTCAGAGGCCTTGCATCGCATCAATTTCTGAGAATATACATGTCAAGTGACATAAAGTTATGTCGTGTACAATTCAAACCCCTTTAACAATTGCTAATTTATTAACACCTAAAGAAGAATACTTTGACTTCTTTTGCTCTTGAAAAGAGAAAAAAAAATAAGTATACCTTGAACTCATTTCACAATTGTTTCTGTCACCTGTTTTGGTTTATTGCTTAGGGTGGTATGGAGCTGGTTTAACGTTGATCTAAGCAGGGAAATGGAAGTCTACGTCTAAGGAATTACTTTGCACTTCCCCTACTAAGGATATTTGGTAAAGTTGACGTGGAAGCGTTCAATCATCCAACCAAGCCTCTTAAGTTACCAAACCATTCTAAATTATTCTAAAGGTGCTTAAACTTGAGTCAATTGTAACAGACAACATTAGTATCTTCAGAAGCATTCGTCAACTCATCCATCAAATGTACATCAAATGTGAGAAAGAAATCGATATTGCAAGTATCTTCAAGACAGCAAACGTTCCAAAAATAACTTCCAAGGTAAAATTAAAAATTAAAAAATTTGTTGAAGACGATAAAGAAATGGATACAAATATTTAAAACAGGTATTATCAAAAAAAATGTTTTTCTTTTCTTTAATTAAAATAGAATCAAAGTATTGATTCTATATATAAAAAAATATAATTAGAATAAAAAATGGTAAATGATCGTTTGGTTTTTAGATTTTGTTTTTTATTTTTAGTTTATATTTTTAAATAAAAATAAATTCATATTCAATTGTTAATTAATGTAAACGTAGTTATGTTTGACTATTAATAATAATTATATTAGATAAAATTTAATAATAAGTTATTTTTATTAGTTAAAAATCAAATATTTTATTAAAATAAATAATCTAATAGTTATTTTTATTTTATAATTAAAATTTAATTATATTATTAATAATTATTCAGTTAAAATTATTTTATCATAAAATTAAATTTAATTATTCATAATTCTAATAAGTAAATATTCAATCTTAAATTAAATTATTCATAAATTCTTATTAATAGTTAATATTAAATAATCAAATCAGATTATAAAAAACAAAAACAGAAAACGAAATCACTTTTTATAATTTTAATAATAAAACACCATAATAAAAAAATAGAAACCAAAACTCATTACTAAATTTTGAAACAAAAGTTAAAAAAATAAAAATAAAAATAAAAACCGGGAATCTATACACACATATAATTAGAAAATAGAAATGTATATATTCACGCAATTGGAAGACATGTAATATCAAAAATTAAACTTTCCTCTATGACAACGAAACTTGACATCATGTAGCATACGTCTACGTTCTATCTCTATCAATATAAAAATAATATATGATTATTGTAACATTATAGCCTATGAATAGTGACACACATAATTAATGTACCAACTATGACTTTTTGTCATTGTAATTAAAAACAAATTTTGAATTTGAAATTTTTGTATGCAACTGGACATCAGTTACATTTTAGGACTAGCATATCATTAATAGCTCCTTTGCGACCAGGTTATATTTTAAAGTTACAGAAACAGCTTCTTTATAAAAATATATATAAAGATAATACCGTATATATTATGACCCTTTTTTCATACTCTTGCAAAAGGAGAAACTTTGTTCATCGGATACGTTAACTTTTTTTTATTTTTCATCTCATTACTTGCTCTTTGAAAATTTTGAATTTGAACTTGGAAAAAGAAAATAGAGGAACAAGATCTATCTCTTTATAGACTTTCTTAATTAACAATCATTAAAAAATTGAAATGTGATACTTCGCTTAGAAGCTGCTTAGTTATTAATGTTATCACTTTCTATACTTATGAATTTCCAAAATTGGGTCACTCTCAAGTAAATTACTTGGTAATTTACAGTTTTGTATTGTTCACGACTGCTCAATGCTTCTTTTTCGGTAGACTTTGAAGAAATTGGGTCAATAATTAAGTGAGATAATTACAACTTAATTTAATATTGTTTAATCATCAATTATTTGAGTGTGTCGTCTTGTTCAGTTGTTTTCAACCCTTTTATAAAAATAAGAATTCAAACTATCATATGGCTTACCCCATCAAGTCAGCTCACATATTAATTAAAAAAGTTTAAAATAAGTTGGGATCATTATTACTTTAGGTCCGGTGAATAATTAAGTACAAATCCTAAAGTAGGTAAGTTGGACAAACAAGAAGATTAGTACATTACTAAAGAGTAAGATTAAGAGGTGAAGAAGAAGGTTGGCTGTTGTCAGACATTAATTCTTTTGCAAGCTATTTTCAGAAAGCGTAGAGTTACGACCTGATCAAGACTCAGAAGAAACTCCAAACTTGTGGCCAGGCCAAATGTATATTTTGATTCAAAGATTTGAAATTTGGAAGGTGGGACTTAGTCTCCTGTAAAATCTACGTATAGCTTCCAAAAAACTTGTATGACTTTGTAAGCAGCTGCTATGCACTTTCCATCGAATCTTTGCGCATGCTTCATTTGTCGCTTAGAAGCAAGTTGAAAAAAAAAAGTGAAAAAGAGAAAAGCCCGATGTGGGGCGTATACATTTCACAGTTATATTCTCTCTTATCGCCCTCTTTTCCTTGCTTCTCAAGGGACTTTATGTCTCTATATAAAGTTCTACTCTTTGATATCTTCCCCTGTACCCAACCCCAACCCCAACACCAACACACTACTCAAAGCTTATAATGAAATTAAGCTACAGCTCAAGTACTGCTCATAACGCCTACAAAACGACGGTGAGATGTCTCTCCCTTGCAGTATTCATCTTTGCTAGTGTTCCTCGGAAAATCTGTACATGTTATTACTAATGTGGCGGAAATCCCATGCAGCAGTGACTTTTCAGTCGGCAGTAACTCCTAGCCACAAACCAACTTGAACAAAAACTTCTTGTTACGATAGGATTATATCAAGAAGTTGCTCATACGGAAAAAATTAATGTAATTGATACTACCTTCTGTTCTTGTATGCATAGATAATGGAGATGAGGGTACATATGGATTGCGCTGGTTGCGAGACCAAGATAAAGAAGGCTCTTCATAAACTAAAAGGTACACACACACATATATATATATATCGATTATACGTATAAGCTTAGTCATCTTTATCACTTCCATTAAATTGATAGTAAACACTCTTTACGAGCTCAATTAAGCTTTCTGACAATTCGTGTTACTGTCGTGGTTATGGCATCAGGAGTTGATGACGTTGACGTAGATATAGCTATGCAAAAGGTAACTGTCATGGGATGGGCAGATCAGAAGAAAGTCCTCAAAGCAGTGAGGAAAACAGGAAGAACAGCAGAGCTCTGGCCATACCCTTGCAATCCCGAATCCTATAATTACTACCAACGTTACTACTACAACAACTATTCTAGGCAGCTACAACAACCTGAGATTGATGACTCATTCACCTATAATGCCGCAGTAATTGGATCTAGCATTTATACAGACTCTTCTTCCTACAACTATCGCAAGCATGGCTACAATGATCTTGATTCCTATGGTTATTATCAAAGACCACCCTATTCAACGTTGGTTGATGAGCAGGCCAGTTCCTTGTTCAGTGACGAAAATCCCCATGCTTGCGTGATTATGTAATGATTTAAGTTGTTTTAATATCATAACACTCATATCCAAGAATTTCATCGGTTTAATTAGAGTTTTAGTTATAGAATTCGTCACTTTGTTACGGTTTAGTTCCATTTTTGTTTTTTTTTGTTTTTATTTTCTATTTTTGGTTTCTTTTATTCTAAAAACACGAAAATCTGTTTGATTGAGGTTTGTAATATAAAAATTGAAAATAAAAATATATTTGGTTTTATTATCATGTTTCTATTTTTTAATATATATCAAATTTAATATTTAAGTTTGTTAATCTTCACATCATTTAATATGAAAAAGGCTTTGAAGCCATAGTTTAAGTTGTTTTTATAACTTAAAACCAACTTAAACTATTACGAAGATAATAAATCAGGTGAAGATTAAGCTTTACTTTTGATAAAGCCTCTGTCATAACGTGAAGAAAATGTTTGAATAAAGTGCTATATTAGATAGCATAAAATGATGTGAAAATGAAGTAAAGATTAAGCTTTGTAAGAAGATAGACTCCATACTAAAGACACAATGATGAGAAGTGAAGAAGGATAAAGTCTCTGCTACATTAAATAGCATCAACCTTGCGTATAGTTACTGTCTCCGTTGGTGGAGACAAATAACAAAACACAAAAATCTTGTGCTTCACAATATTTGGTTACTGACTCAACTTATTTTTGTTCTGATTCTAGGTCACAGAAACATAAATTAGTTGTTCCTTCCAAAACCGGATGACAAGATTTCTTGCTCTTATGACAGAAACAAAACAAATAAGCAACTTCCAGAAATACTCCTCTCCCCATACCCCTCCCCTAACAAAATCTTGTTATTCTTATTATTATTGAATATTGTTATAAATTTTCTACTAATTTTTAAATTTATCAATTTTTATCTTATTTATATTATTAAACTCATTATTATTATTGTTGTTGTTGTTGTTGTTGTTATTGTTAATAATAATAATATTATTAATTATTGTTATTATTATTAATTATTGTTATAAATTTTCTACTTACTATTTTTAATATTTTTTATTTTTATTAATAATTTTATTATACTAAATTAATTATCTTATTATTATTATTATTATTATTATTATAAATTTTGTACCTTTATTATTATTATTATTATTATTATTATTAATCGACATAGAAAACAGGAATATGTTAGTTTTCTGTTAAAAAAAATATGTTGTCAAAATTCAGAGAAACGATGTTTTTTTTGTTTCTGTAAAACCATTATGATTTTTTTATTTTCAGAAACAAAAAATCGCAACAGAGTAAGCCAAACATATTTCACTTCTCTATTTTATTTTTACAAAAACAGTAACAAAAAATGAGAAAAAAATAGAAATAACCAGCCCTTTAGTTTTTTTAAGGTTGTCTACCCCTTTCCACTTGTCTAATAAAGTTCTGTAATGACTCCTTTTTTTGGATGTCATCCGTCTATGACCTTCACCAATTTTTTGATTATAGTATTCACTGAATTAATTCCAAATTTAACCGACAGTTAATTTGGTTGATATCGCTTTTTAAATTCTTAGTATTACTCACCTGTTCAAATAAAGCGATTATGTAAGAAACTTCACCGATTTTAGTGGAAGTATAAAAGATTATGTGTCATCCTTCATTCCTCGGTTAATATATACAGCAAATCTTAAATACTTATTTCCCTCACACCAGTTTTAATAAAATATTTGTTAGATCAAGTTAGGCTCTAATTTATATTTTTTATGAAAATAAATTATGTTATTATATTAGTCAAAGTCAATGTATTTAGTGCTATTTTTATGAGGGTCTCAAGAGGGTCATCGATATTTATAACCTTCACCTTATATTTTTTATTAAAAGGATGTTTTTTTTGATTCGGATATGTAACATTTTGGTCGTAAAGAAACAACTTTTACTAGTTTATTATGGTAACATCCTTGTGTTGTTATTAATGTTTTATCTTTAGTCATATTAGTAAATTAATATCAAAGATTCAAATAAAAGATCGAAGATCAAATTCAAGAGAAGGGTAAAGTGAATAAAGGATTAAAAAAAAGTAAAGTAGTATACCAAAATTAATTTAAGAGAGTTTCCACAAAATTTAAGTAAAGAACTAAGAATGAGGGAAAATCAAGTACCTTAAGATGTAACAAACTATTGATACAATGTACAGACTCTTGTATAGTTAGATATTCGAGAAAAAGATCAAAGGTTATATTCAATGGAAAAGGAAGGTGATCAAATGATCAAAATGAGAAAAGTAGAGCTCAAACACAATCGTAAAAGAGTTCAGAGGAAAGTCAAATGAAGATCAAGAAAAATATCAAGCACCTGAATATAACAATTATTGTAATCTTTTGGTTTTATTCATTACGTCTTACATGTATGGTTCAGCCTGGTTCTGGCGGAACTGCACGTTGTCGTTTGGATCCATGGAGTTGGCTGCTTTTCACGAGAGCTCCGGCTTGAAGGTTCCTGCAAAACAAGGAAGGCACGTCGGGGGTTGTTTCCCGATAAGCCCCTCTGACGCTCAAGTTAGTCTTTTGTGAGGGTAAGATCGCTGTGAGTAGAGAAAACTAGGGTTATGATCACGTACCTCTATTATGGTCAAGTTATACCTTATATAAGGAACAGATGCTAAGTTTGAGTCTTTACGTATGCATGGGAGACTTCCACTTACAATTGGGCCATGGATGTGTGAACTAGGCCTGGGCCTGGTATAGCCGATAGGCGTGAGACCGATCTTTGAAGGATGGACCGATCGGCCCATGGGTCGTTATGACTGAGTTCGGGCCTAGCACGACCGACCCAACCAGTATAAAATGAAGGGTTTCTTGTCTGAATCCAGTAAAATAGGGTAGGGATTTGAGTATCTAGTGATCAGATGAAGAAACTTCAGTATTAGGAAAAAGAGTTGCCTCCTTTTTCATAGATTGCAATAATTGATTGGAGTTTTAGTGATTAGCCATGAACCAAAAACATGACTTGAATTAGATATAAAGAAATCCTATAGAACTGATTTCTTACACTTAAATAAGGACTAACATAGATCACAATGAGCATCTGTGGATTATTGTGAGGAACTACAAATTCTATATAAATATGTTGGTGGAATACATTGATCTCTCACATTTAAAGATCCCTATTTCTGCATACGAGCTAGATTCCTATAGGGAAGTTAGAAGCTTTTAACACACATAAAATAGGTAAAACTTGCCTTCTGCATTATGTTACCAAGATTTTAAGCCACTATTTTGGAGCTTAATAACGGCCATAATACCGTGATGATATTGGTGGAGTTGATTCCTTATGTTCCAGAAAAATAGAGGATTTGCCTACTCTACTACCATTCTAAAATATAATTTTTATTGATTATAATACGTGTTAGAAGGAAACTTCACATAAATTGAGGGTCCTTGTCTCACCATTCACCTCCTTGACCAATTCATTCTTCTCGTCCAAAATAAGTTTGTAGAATTTTGAGCAACGTATATAAGACATGAATTTTGTACATTCTTGTCTAATGCACCTCTAGTCGAGCAGAGCGGGTGAGAGTTTAAACTCTATCTAATTTCTAGTTCTCTAAATGAATTGACTTTTCAATGAACAAGTTTTTCTTAGTATTTTGTGCAGCTACAATGTTTGCTTTTTCTTTTTTTGATTTTGTTTTTGTGGTTCTTCCCCTGTTATGTTAGAATTAAAGAGTCCTTCTCCTACATTGCCGAGGTGAAGAAGTACCTACCCATCTTGGTAGTGCTGCCCACTTAATTTTATGAGCGACTTATGGGTATTAAAACTTACTGTTTTCTTGCCCACTTGAATGCTAAAGATGGTAAATGGATCGTAGCTATATATATTGAGCTTCAAAATCTTGAGGTTGATGCATTCACCCTTTGGTGTCAAAGATGTTTTAGCCTTTTGTCTTCTTGTAATACTTTCGGAATCAAAGGTCTGGATAGCTCAAGTTCAACATATGTTCTTGCGAAGTGACCATTAACTGTCGTTGTTGTATTTTTGTCTACTTAATTCATACATCCCAAATTATTCTTCATCGTCGATAATATTTCAAATTTGTGAAGTTCTAGAGGAAGTCTCGATAGTCTAACCCAGGACTGAGGGGACTTGGGAGAAGCGGTGTCTAACACACACAATGGAATCCTATGCCTGCAGAGAATATAGTCTCGTCTGAATATCCATATGCCATCATATTAAAATTTTCAATGTTTGTGAAAGGTGGAAGGTAGAAATTTTTATTAATATCAACGGTTCCTAACTTATCTTAATGGTGAATCCAATATTCTTTGTCAAAACATTTGCAATCAACACAAACTTTTGTCCTTCTGATTCTTTTGTTTTATTGCATTGGTGATATTAATTTTTGGTCAAGGTGAGCCTTATAGAGATTCTTGGTTCTAAAAAGCAGATAATTTTTTGAATACGATCTTGAGATGGAGTGGATGGATCGGCATATTGCTGAGGCTAATTAACCCAGAGAAAAAACGGTGCATGATACAAAATTTTTAGAAAATCAGAACCATCAGAAGAACAGCTAATGAGCTTATTATATACTAGGAAACTGGCTGGGTTGGGCAACGAGATTTCAGAAAACTGGCCGTCAGTTGCTAGACCTGCAGATCCAGATCCAGATCGAACTCAAAAATTAAGGTTTAGGTTAGGGTCCAGGCCGAACCTAGACTTTGAATTATAACCTTATTTCATTCATGAATCCACATCATGGGCAGGGACAGGAGGAAAGCTTGATGCATGGTTGCGTTTTGTCTTCTTCAACACGTGTTTTGGATTATAAAGAAAAAGGAGGCAAGGCCACTCGTCAGTCGCATTCTCCACTCAAATATTTGATGGATGAACCTACGTTTAGTGTTTGAACGACTATGGAACGGTGATGTTTCTGTTTTTAATAATTAAATAGAACTACTATTAATATAATAAAAGGTCCAAAAGAAAAAGCCACTAATGGAACTACTATCAGTAGGGGGTTGGAGGAATCTGCTACATCGTGAACCGGGAAAGTTGAGAGTCGTGAGGCTTATTTGTAGCGATCAAATTATTAGCAAGAAAGTGTGTACTTCTGTTCCTCGCTCTCTTTTCGCTGCTTCACCGTTTTCTGGATGCTGGTCCTCCACGTTTGTCACTGTCACTTGGTTTTTCTTTCAAGCTTTCTTTCTTCTGCATGATCGCTTTCTTAGTTCATAGATTTATAGATTGACTTAAATTCATCTTTTTTATCAAATCTTTTGATTGAATATATGTGTTGTTTGGTGTAATTTATGGATTTAATCAGATCATTTTACTTGTTAAGTGCAGGAACAAAAGAAGCAATTTTAAAATTGATAGTTACAGTATGAAGTTAAGTACAACAATGGCTAATTATGGTGAAGGAAAGGTGCTTACTGCATCTGATTCCAAAGCAAGCTCGGTGTCAGGGCAGATGATTTTTGAGCCAATCCTGGAGGATGGAGTTTTCCGGTTTGATTGTTCTTCGGATGACAGAGTTGCCGCATTTCCCAGCCTTTCATTTATGAATCGCAAGGATAGGGAGACACCTATCACTCCTCAGACTCACAGGGTTCCTTCTTATACCCCCGCTTTTCAATGCCTATCAGGGCAACAGATTGTCAAGCTTGAGGTTGGTTGCTCAATTCCTGTTGTTGAACTGATATTTTAGTGGCTTGTTGATGCTTTTGTTTAGTCCAACCTAATCATTGGAATTAATGGCATGGATTTCCTCTCTGGACTAGCTTCTTGCTGGTACCTCTTTTTATGGAACTGGAGAAGTTAGCGGACAGCTTGAGCGTACAGGGAAGAGGGTATGCCATTTTGTTTGATATCGTGTTCACGAGTTCTCTAATTTTTATTTTTCTCTAAACTGTAGGGGGTGTTACAGGCATTTTGGTTTTATTGTAGGTTTTTGCATGGAACACAGATGCATGGGGTTATGGCCCGGGAACTACATCCTTGTACCAGTCTCATCCATGGGTGATAGCTGTTCTTCCAGATGGAGAAGCTCTGGGAGTTCTTGCTGACACAACTCTGCGTTGTGAGGTGATTCAGTGTTCTTAATGTATATGTGGTCTCTTTCAATGCCCAACCTTTATTATGATCTATGTTCTTTAAATTATTATTTGATGAATAAACAGATTGATTTGAGGAAGGAATCCGTAATTCAATTTATTGCCCCATCCTCATATCCTGTCATTACATTTGGTCCGTTTGCATCGCCAGTAGCTGTTTTGAAATGTTTATCTCATGCAACTGGTAAGTTACTAAGTGGCATTGATATTTGCTACTTAAATCTATTTTCTGTCACTTTTGCATTGTTATTCATGAATGTGTTAATGTTTTAGGCTTCGGATAATAGTTTATTAATGCCAACAGGAACTGTTTTTATGCCTCCAAAGTGGTCCTTGGGGTATCACCAATGTCGTTGGAGCTATGATTCTGATAAAAGAGTTCGCGAAGTAAGCTCTTTGGATCACTTTACTAAATTATGTTTTGTCCCTTTGTTCTTGACCGAGGAAACAAAATGTGTCTATTGTTTAGAATTTCAACATCGCTATTCCATAAAGGTCTCTTTACTTCTCCAACAACATAATTCTCGTGCTTGGGTTTCTTAATTTTACAGGTCGCCAGAACATTTCGGGAGAAGGGTATACCTTGTGATGTAATATGGATGGATATTGACTACATGGATGGTTTTCGCTGTTTTACTGTTGATAAGGCATGTTTTTGTTGAATATGTTTGTCTTGGTATTGAAGACTAGAATAAATTGGCCTTTACTTATTTTTGGCTTAGCTGCACTTGATGACTTGGTGTTACTAGCTTTCCATATTTAAGTAGTTGGCTTTAGATGGATTCCAAATTCAATTAGGAGATAGTCCAATTAACATATTGCTATTGGGACATTCATTTATATCCAAGTTCAACAATTTGTTGCTACTCAATAGTAATTTTTTAGGGCAGTCTGGCAATTTTTCATTATGAGGCCACTTTATTCAATCTTTGAATCTTGGATGTTATACTTCATTCCTTCCAAAAATCTATTTCATTAGTATATTGCTGGTTCCTAGGAATTAAGATTTGACCCATAAAATTACTTATGTAATATTCTACTTTCCGTGCTCTTATATGCATTTTCAATTAGACAGATACAAGCAAGATCTTTTGAATCAAGAGCTTTTCCATGTATAATTGGCTGTTGTTTTGTAATAGACTTGCAATTTTTGCACTTGACAGTAAGATGTTACAATGATGTCCACAGGAACGTTTTCCAGATCCACAGTCTTTGGTGAAAGATCTCCATGATAGTGGATTTAAAGCTATTTGGATGCTTGATCCTGGTATCAAGTATGAAGAAGGTTATTTTGCCTATGATAGTGGTTCTGAGAACGATATCTGGATTCAGATGGCAGATGGAAAGCCATTTGTTGGTATGTTTTCAAGTTTGCTACTCTTATTTGATGTGTGTCTACTGCTCTATGTGTGTTTATGATTTGGGGCATGCCATGTTCTTTGAACATGTGTGTGCAGGTAATAGGTTTGGGGTTTAAAGTTATTCAATTTTCATGCATCATTGTTTCATTATTAATTTCAGGGGAGGTCTGGCCTGGACCATGTGTTTTCCCTGATTTCACACAGTCTAAAGCTCGCTCATGGTGGGCTAGTTCAGTTAAAGATTTCACTCTTAATGGTGTTGATGGTATCTGGAATGATATGAATGAGCCAGCTCTTTTTAAGGTGATTTCTGTGATTCTTGCTGTGTTCTTGTTGTGGCTTGCAATGATCCTTAGTCTAATTACTTCTCTCTCAGAGTGTGACAAAGACAATGCCTGAGGGCAATATACATAGAGGAGATGCTGAATTTGGAGGTTGTCAGAATCACGCTTACTATCACAATGTACTCTTCCTGAACCATGGTCTGCTAGTAATGTAATGATTCTAGAATGGATATGTATTCTTTTATTTTCCTGAACATTAGAGAATCCGGACCACCCAATTGGTTGATAAACTTTGCTTGGTGTATTTGATGATGCATTTTGATGGTTCAACTATAATCCAATTGGTGATACTGAATTACTTTCAAATTCTAATGGTTTTAGGTTTATGGCATGTTAATGGCAAGGTCAACATTTGAAGGCATGAAATTAGCTGACGAAAATAAGCGCCCTTTTGTTCTTACGAGAGCTGGATTTGTTGGTAGTCAAAGATATGCTGCAACATGGACAGGAGATAACCTCTCAAACTGGGAACATTTACACATGTCTGTGGCTATGGTACTTCAACTGGTATGTAAATTTTACTTTTTTAACTCTAGTTTTTATTCTTTTGAAGTGATCCAAATGAAGTCAAGATTTTAGGAAGTATTTGGCTATGGTACTTCAAATGGTGTGTAAATTTTACTCTTTTAACTCTAGTTTTTATTCTTTTGAAGTGATCCAAATGAAGCCAAGATTTTAGGAAGTAAAAGTCAAGATTTTAGGAAGTATATATGTAAAATTTACTCTTTTAACTCTAGTTTTTATTCTTTTGAAGTGATCCAAATGAAGTCAAGATTTTAGGAAGTATATATGTAAATTTTACTCTTTTAACTCTAGTTTTTATTCTTTTGAAGTGATCCAAATGAAGTCAAGATTTTAGAAAGTATATACTTCCTTCTTAACCCATTTTTTTTTTGTTTTGCCTTCTGCAACTGGAGCTCGTGATGCCATTCTCAGCAATAAGTTTGTTGATGGTTTCTTGTGTTCCCAACTATAAGTGGTTATAGGAATGATGGAGGGTTGAGATTTGTAACGTAAGGAATGAGGGAGGGTTGAGATTTGTAAAGTAAGTGAAGGACCTAGGTTTTACTTGAGGATGTTGTGAGTGTGCCCCATGTAAATTTAAAGTCTTTGCACACTCTTGTAAATTTAAAGGCTTTGTTGTAATTGTTACAGTGATTAATTCATTTGTTTTATAGTTATTTTCAACTATTACTTTCTGCTCCTTTGTCAAATTCTTTAATTTAAAATCTAATTTAAATGTAGGGACTCAGTGGTCAGCCACTTTCTGGGCCTGATATTGGTGGATTTGCTGGAAATGCAACTCCAAAGCTTTTCGGAAGGTGGATGGGCATTGGTGCTATGTTTCCTTTCTGCCGTGTACATTCTGAAAAGGACACTAGCGATCATGAACCATGGTCTTTTGGGGAAGAGGTTTGTCCCTCTCCATACCAATTGAAAATACCTGTCACGAAGATTTTGTGATTTCAGTTGCTCTTGAAAGTATTTCCATCTTAATACAACAATCATGAAGTGAAGGTTTCATATTAATATGCAGTTTGTCACAATATACTCGTGTTTAGAGATGGATCTTTTATAAGGAAGAAATATTGATGAGAAAAATTACTAAGAGATGTTAGCTTTCAGATGAAATACTACCATGCGTCTTTGTTAATACTTCCTGGTTAGTGATTACAAGAGTTACATAATTAGTTTACTTACTCCCTTCTGCTAGTCACCTGTATACTAAATTAAGTTTTGTTTTTTTACAGTGTGAAAATGTTTGTCGTTTGGCATTGAAGAGGCGCTATCGACTTATACCTCACATATACACTTTATTTTATATGGCTCACACAACTGGTACTCCAGTAGCAGCTCCTACTTTCTTTGCTGGTATACTCTTGAGCTTTGAAATGATCAACATATGAATTCATATAAAATGTCTGTTGTTCTTCGTGGTTTCTTATGGGTACTTGAAATTGCATCTGCAGATCCAAAAGATCCTAACTTAAGGATGCTTGAAAATTCCTTCCTGTTGGGTCCTATTTTGATCACTGCAAGGTTTTCATCCTCCCCATTAACTTTTATGTTAGAAGGTTAAGTTAGACACCTGTATGTGCTTGACTAATTGATTCATAGCATCAAATATGTTGATGGTATCTATATTTCTGTAATTCTTTTCTCCCACAGCAGGTTAATATAGAGTTATTTTTGTAGTCTAATCGTAAAAAGCTTCAGCTTGTAGCCAAGAGGTGATTTGTTTAATGCTTAGATGCTCTTTGCACGAAAGTGTTTATTATTTTTTGTATCAGAGTTGGATAATATTTCTTTTAACATGCTCCAGAGTTGTGAGAACACATTGGAGAGTTGTGTGAACACATTGGAGAGTTGTGTTTTGCGTTCTATATTAACTGACATGCTACATAATGAATTTTGTCTCCGGGGTTTCTAATTCAATAGATCATGAGTGGGCTTTTTGCAATTCTTAAAGTTCACTTTGGGAGATGCTTCATATATCCATGCCGTACTCGTAGCAATTTATGGCTAATTTTACAGAAATGAGTCATAATTGCTGCAGAATATGTAAATATATTAGAAAAGCTTGTCATTTAGTGATTGATTTTGTAAAATAGGAAACCTATATAGGGATTGATTAGAATCAATTAATATCAATTAGTCTTACTTTTCAATAGAGGATGACTAGTTCTTTCTATATATAGGCAACTTGTATCAATAAAAAATAATCAAGGGAACACTTTTCTTATCTCTGTATTTTTTCATGGTACAAAGCATCTTGTGTACCTGGGTGCTGCTTAGTGGGAAATTTTTTTCTCTTATTTTCTAGTTCTGCCATAGGGAGCAGAATTTGTGTGAGTTTTGGGTCACCCTTGTAGAGTGACCATTTGTTGCCAACCCCTAGAATTTGACCACTGAAAAGTTCGCACGTGAGACTCACGCGCTGGTTGAAGCTTTCTACTTGTCTCTCACGTGCTGGCCCATGCAGTTGTTCCTGTCACTAGATCCAATTACTCTTTATTATACAGACAATCTAGAGCTAGCGTCATTCTATTGGTAGTATATTGTCCCTGGGCCCACAAATCCGAAGCAAAAAATTGATGTGTTCTTACAGCCATTGATAGCTGAATTGCAACAGCTTTGGGACTATGGTGTTCAAACTTATGATGTTTCTCAGCAACAAAATTTTGTGTTACGAGCAGCTTTGATGTGGACTATTAGTGACTTCCCAGCCTTTGCCATGTTATCTGGATGGACAACCGCTGGGAAGTT
>JANSVB020000098.1:918244-929284 GCA_025504935.2 Erythroxylum haughtii
CAGTAAGCATGGTAAGCCAGTTCATGAATAGTCCTAAAGAAGTTCACTTACAGGCAGCACATAGAATTTTGCAATACGTTAAGGGAACTCCAGGAAGAGGGATTTTGTTCAAAAGAAATGGAGATATGACACTTGAAGCATATACCGATGTAGAGGATAGAAGATCTACGTCGGGTTGCTGTACCTTTCTTGGAGGGAATTTGATCACATGGAGAAGTAAAAAAGGGGGTAGTAGCACGATCTAGTGCAGAAGTAGAATTCCGTGCTATGGCACAAGGTATATGTGAATTGCTTTAGGTGAAAATCATTCTAGAAGACTTAAAGGTTAAGTGGGATGCTCCTATGAGGCTTTACAACGATAATAAATCAGCAATAAGCATAGCCCACAACCTAGTTCAGCATGATAGGACTAAATACATTGAGGTGGATAGACATTTCATCAAGGAGAAGTTAGACAGTGGTTTGATGTGCACTTCGTATCTGCCAACATAGGGACAACTTGCTGACATTCTCACTAAAGGATTGCGTAGCTCAATATTTGAGAACATCATATCCAAGTTGGGAATGAAAAATTCCTATTCACCAGCTTAAGGGGGAGTGTGAGAATCTGCTCTAATAAGTATAGATACTGTTTGTTAATTCTCATAATCACTACCCTTTGACATGGTTATTCACATGAAGAATGTTCGCCACATGTGTGCTCTATCAACACTTTTAACGGAGAAAATTAACGGAGGGTTTGGAGGAATTTTAGGTAACTACGAGGACTTCCAACAAGTTTTTTGAAACATAGGGACTTTAATGGAATTGGTCAATCCACATAGAAGTTTGGTGTTTTTTTTAAATCCAAATGTAATATATAGTAATAATCCCTAAATAAATTGATATGGAACCACTTCCATTTTGGGTTAATAACAGGAGAATTCATCTTTGAAACTCAAAAACCTCTAGAAATTATCAGTATCGATAAGTGAGCCCTCTAATAGGGGACCACAACTCCAAAATAAGTGGGTATAGAAATGCTACTTCTCTTAATTCAATAAAAATAAGAAGAATAGATAGAGAGCAGAGAAGAAAATTAAAAAAAATAATTAAATGGACTTACCTATTGAGGTTGTTCAGCAAAGGAAGCATGCAATGGGTAGACAGATGATCCTATGTCTTGAGAGGTCTCTGATATATATAGATCGTAATAGAGAGGAGTTGGATTTGGAATCTTGGGAGAAAATTTCTAAAGTTGTTAAATTTAGGAGTTTCTGGTGGCGTTGCAAACTAGGCTACCAACATGTCATTAGTGGGTCCTCTAACTTGAAAGAAAAAAAAGGCTACATTAGTTCTGCTTGATAGGAGCTTGGGTTTCTGTCAGCCTGAAGTTCAGATGGTATAGTTTTAGAAACATCAATGTCTTTAAGTTATGCAAACGCTAGTGAGCAAAACATATTTTTTGGTCTTAAATTATGCAAACGTTTGTGAGCAAAATATATTTTTTGCTTAAAACTTCTCTTTGGAAGTGGGGACATAATTATGCAAAAAATTGTTTCAAGTTGTCGAAGAAACATTATGTTGTGTTACTTGGTTGGCGAGAATTTTTTTAGGGTTAATTACATTGGAATCTCTTGTTGTTTGATTTTTTTAATTTCAATTCTCATGTTCTGAAAATTATAAAAATTATCCCTTGTGGTATTGTTTAGTTATCACACTATTTCTTCTGTTATATTCTGTTAATTTATTTTGTCTATTTATAACTTCAAGATAACATTGTATTGAAACTTAAGAATTTCAATGTTATATCATTTTAGGTGAAAAAGAAGATAAAAAATTACCGGAATATGACAAATGTAGTTGTGTGTTAGGTAAACAGTATCTTAATAAAGAATCCTAGTATATTTAACTGTTTTTATTGTCAAATTAGCAAGCTTGAGGTATTCGCCTTTATAATAAAATATCATAGAAAGTTATGATTGAGGTCTTTTCTTTGGCTCTATATGGGAAAAGAAGCTCGAAAGCCATTGAATAACTTCCCTTTCCAAATTGGCTTATTGGTATTTCTCCTATTGCTTGTCTTCTGTAGCTGCTACAATAGGAGAAAATGCTGACGTTCCCTCCAGAGGTTTTGTATTAGAAGAAATAGTTAAGATAGTCTGTATCGGATATATACGTAACATTGTTCCCCTTGTTTTCATATCAGTAAATTAGTGGGATCATATTGTCTAAAAAGGCACTGCAAACGTTATGAGGATACTGTAACTTAAAAGAGTAGTTTCTCTATGATAAAGAGCACAGCAAATCCTTGTCTTTTACTGCTTATTTATTGCTGATGGAAAAATTGCAGGAACCCAATGGCTGCATAGCAGGATTGATATCAGTGGATATGAAGAGTACAGTGGTATTGAGTACCGATCGGCAGGATGTACTGAAGAATACAGCGTCATCAAGTAAGCTGTTACCAAAGATTTTCTCTTTCTATATTGATTGGTAGAAATAAGAATTAATAATTTCTAAAATAAGGATCATCTATCTTCTATATGTAAAGACAAAGTAAAAAATAAAGATAGTTGTATTTCTCCAGCGAGACTGAACACCAGCAAGAAACACGTACTAAATCCTAGGAAAGATAAGGATTCAAGAAGATGAAATGACTGCATTTTTATAAATTCTTGCTTCCTCACTGTTTAGGTATATGAAAACACAAGACAGTTTCGTGGACCATAGTCTCATTGCCTCCTTTTACCTTCCAAATAGGAAATCTAAAAGTCAGTAGAACATCAAATAGCCTTTATATGTTCCCAACAACACGAAAATATTAAAATAAATTATTGTGAGACGATTATTGGACTAGTGTCCAATATCTTTTGCAGTTGCCTACTGCAGTAGGAACATAATTTGAGTTCACTAGTGTTGATAACTTCTGCAATAGTTCATGAATAAGTCCTGAGAGTTAGCAAGCAAACATGTGATCTAAAGCTACATTGTAGTTCTTTAGCAACAGCGAAAGTTCATCCATTATTCAATGAAAAATGGCAGAGGGGATAATTTTGAGAGTTGAGCCTTCTCTTCCTTGATACAACAATGTAACATGTTGCTGTAGAATTGTGTGCTAGATGATTTCTTTGATGTTATATATGGAATCATAAAACTTTTGCTTATTTTCATACCCCAAGAAAGTGTATTAGCTAGATCAAGATAATTGTAGAACAAGCATAGTATCTCATTTAGGATTCCGTATAAATACATTTAGAATAGACATTTAGGACCAACGTATTCAATTTGTTTTAATTTTTAAGTGATTGCCATTCTGTTCTTAAATTACGATTCTGTGTTGTAGGCGGGATCTTGAACACGCAGGGGAAGAAGAATCTCTTATCCTAGAAGGTGATATTGGTGGTGGATTGATTATTCAGCGCGAGATCTCAATGCAAAAGGATGATCCAAAAATTCTTCAGATCAATTCCAGCATTGTAGCTCAAAAAGTTGGTGCTGGTTCTGGAGGGTTTTCAAGGTTATAACCAGAAATATACCAAAATTGAGGATCATAATTATGCATGCTTAAAACTCTTTCATGAAGAGACATCTACATGCAATCAGCATCACTTGCAAAATGAAATAATTTATCTGGATTATCTGGGAGCTTAAACTCGTCTATTGAGTATGCACCCTTGATACATTGCAACTATTCCGTATCACGATAGAAGTGTGCCATGGCATCATATTTGCGTGAAAATTTTATTTGGGACATCAAAATCCTTACTTGATGGAATACAGTTGTCCAGCACATACATCAAAATTGATGTTTCATGGTCTTGATTCTGCATCTCATCTTATTCTAAGTGGATATACAATCCGCCTTTCGTGACTCTTGTATTTGCTACTTATTCAACTGTTCCTGGAAGTATATATGGAAACTTTTCTTCCACAAAATGACCACCTTCAAGTTCTATGACATGTACTTGTGTAGATCGATCATAATTCCATATTTCTTCGTCATTAACAGTATGGTGATGTTTTTCTTTCTTCACAGTATGTAATATAAATAATTGATCATGCATCGGATCCCTGGTCTTTTCTTTTGATGATTAGATAAGACAGGAAATACGATATCATAATTTAGAAAATTAGGCATTAGAACTAGAGTTAATTGGGATTGCACATCAAAAGTCGATAATTGGTTTGATTACATATTAGTAGAGACCTGTGGACAATGGATTTGCACTATTTTGTAATATCTTGAGCAATTTTTTATTTGGATCTCTTTCTTTACTGTTTTTATTCTTTTTTCTTGGTGTTACGCTCTCAAACTTCATTTGCTTCAGAACAACAGTCTGTTTGGTCTTTTGATTTACGTGTCACTGCAAGTATTGTAATCCATGCTTCTCTATTGTTTTCTTTTTGTAGGCTGGTTTGCTTGAGAATACACCCTACTTTCAACCTCTTGAACCCTACTGAAACTTTTGTCTCGTTCTCCTCCATTGATGGATCAAAACATGAAATTTGGCCTGAGTCTGGCGACCAATTGTTTGAGGGGAGCCCTCTGCCAAATGGTAAGTTTTACATGTTGAGTTTCCTACTTGCTATACTTATCATAGTCATTTTAATCTCAGGACTGTGAAGCATCTATGTAATGTGTCCAAGTTTTGTCTATGCATACAATATCAGGCGAATGGATGCTGGTTGACAAATGCCAGGGTGTTGCTTTAGTCAATCGATTTGACATCCAAGAGGTGTCCAAGTGTTGCATCTACTGGGGAACAGGGACTGTTAACTTGGAGCTATGGTCTGAAGAGAGGCCTGTTTCAAAGGAATCACCTATAAGGATCTCCCATCAGTACCAGGTCAAAGACGTGTAGGCCTCGACTTCTTATATCTTTACTTACACGCTGTGATACTGTTCTTGCCACTGCAATTACAAGCACAGTCAGGACTAGTTTTATGTTTGTTGCGAGTCGAATGCATAACCTTACCATAAATAATTTGCGATTTGAAAATAAAAGAAATGAGAAATCGTATGTCTATTTCTAAGTATCACAGCCAATTATAACATTTCTTATTTATTTGGGTACACAAAATCAACGCTTCACCGGAGAATGCCTTCAAGTTCAACTTCGAGAAGACTTTCCAAAATTTGAATCGTACACCAAAAATAACTTTTAGCATTAGCCTAAAACCCTTGACAATAGGAGAGTTGTTGACTGACTAACATGTAATGATATCAAATCACGAAAATAATTTCTTTATAAAAATACGAAGGGAATGTTATTGTCAATTGATGTCTTTCTACCAATCTTTGTAAAACACAGAGTCGTGTTGATTGGGGGTTCATTGAGTTATTGACTATTCTCTATGAAATTTCTCACAAATTATTTTAAATCTTTGCTTCTTTTTTTTTTTAACTAAACTTGCTCATTTAAACAAAAGTTATAGATGAACTTTGTCAAACCATAAAAGTGCAATTAAAGCTAGTTGAGAAGGTTCTTTACCTTCCAAAAAGTCATGCACACCAAACAAAAATTTTCAAAGACTAGCAAAATTTCAACTAATCGACTTCAATTTATCAAAAGATAGTTTTTACCATCCATTCTAAGAAAATAACTTTAAACCAAGCCTCTTTTAAGGCTAACTCAAATTTAATACCTTCTTCACAAATTTTTAATGACTCAATTGATGAGTATCTTTGTGAATTCTGATATGAAATCTTTTGATTCTTCAATACTAATCCTTAACGCTCAATTTATGACTGACAAAAAATCCTCTTTAGTAGCATCTAGTCAATCTTCACTAAAGAAGTAACTAGTGATGATGAAAGAATGTATTGAGACATCATTAAGATGTAAGTTTAATAATTTCTTTTAATTGTTAATTATTTTGGCGACTTGGTTTCAAAATTATCATTGAGACAACTTTTAAAGAAAAATGCTCCATCATTGTCACACATTCTGTTGGATCTCGTTTTTGGAGCCAACTATTCGGAATATCTTAAGACGTGAGCGTATTTTTTTGTAGGTTTACATGAAATCTCCTCAGCCAATACCATCTCATATTTATTCTCATTACATTCCAAAAATTTCCTATTTGATCAATATAGATCAAGATTTGATTAAAAAGTCAAAGTATGGTCATAACCAATATGTGCTCTTCCAACCAATTCATTCACTTTCTTTCCATCAATTTTTTTCAAATCAATATCAAAGGCTATCAATTTTTATGGAGAGATATAGAAATGTATTAGGAATCTATTAGTTTAAGAATCAAGATAGACTTACCAAGTGGTCCAATATGATTTTCCAAGTTGTGGATGAATTCTTCTTGATTTTTAAGAGATGCTTTAGTGTTTTAAAAGAAAGCCTCAAATGCATTAATGAATTTATCATGAGCTCCCAAAGACTTAACTTCCTTTGTTATTGTTGCTATTATTGTTACTGAAATTTAGGTAGAGGCCCTAGCTTTAACTATCATTAATCATTCCATACAAAAATATCCTCTACCTCGAATTGTAAATATTAATATATGGATTATTTTAAGGTCTGTTTCCTATAAAATCATCCTATTTGCTCAGTTACCCTACATTGTTTAGTGTTTGAAATTTATGGTTAGATTGTCCACCACCATGAATGTCATAACTTATCACTTGTGCTAGTTAAGCTACCAAAATTATACTATTAATCTTCTTGCTTGAAGCTTCCAACTTTGCCTCTAACGTTGTCACCATATAAACATTATGGGTACAATATTATTTTAACTTTAGACTAGGGATCTTGTACAAATATTTATTCATAACTATATTCTTAATTAGCTCTTATAATTTTTAGGATTTTTAAACTTAGTAGTCCTATTTAAAGATGCACTTGGATGGATAGCTTAATCCACTATGAAATGTTTGCACTTGTCACACTAAATCAAGTTCATGGCATGGGCACTTTCTTAATAGCTCTTTTCATTTCTCACAAGTATCATATGACATCTCATTCTCTAATTATTGAAAGGAAAAAATGTCATTCTTGAGTTTTGTTGTTTGTACTAAAGGAAAATATACGGCTAAAAACCTTTAAGAAAGACCATTCAAGTAGTAATAGATTTAGAAGCCAAGTGTTTCACCCATGATTTAGCTCTATCGTTTAATGTAAAAGGGAAGCAAGTCATCATGTTGCACAAGTACTATTGAACCTTTTAAATCATGTTGGTTTAATTGAAAATTTTTAGCTTGTGGTCTTAACTTAATAATGCAAGGCTCTATCTCCCTAGGCAGCGGTCTAGCGTAATCCCCTATAATACACTTCCTCTTTGTCCTTCCATTGTGTTTGATAGTTGTATCCTCAAAACTTTTAGGTCTCTCTCTCTTACATTTTGAAGTAAAATCCTTCTAATTTCTAGATCTTTATTAATTAGTACTACGAGACTACTCCTAAAAATAAACCAATGTACCTAAATATTAAAATTCAATAAACAAACACAAGATCACGAAAGAAAGTTCTAGAATAAATAAATTTAAAACTAAAAGAATAATTGATTAGATTAATAAAAATAAAATGTTCCTAATATCCTAATCTCCAACAATGATATTAAAAACTTAATGCATTTTATGTAAAAAGTTGTACAGATCAACTAGACAAATGCACATAACATTCTTACAATATAGTCTAATGAATACAAGTATAGTTTTTATTAGTAATAACTAATTTTCTACTATTTAATCTAACAAAACAAATGATTGTAATAAAAGAAATAATGAATTGAACTAAAATTACTAATCTACAATAGCGAACCAAAGCAATAAATAAGAATAAATAATTGATTGATAAACAAGACATAGATGTAGAATCCTTCTAGAAAATTCTATGCTTAAATTTATCTTGATTTAATTATTAAACTATTTTTTTGATTAGTAGAAATTTAAAAGTTATAGTCATAATTCTTTCTTAAGAAATACAACTTCTATATTTAAGTTGATTGAATGAAATATCTTTCTAATTGAAATTCCAAAGAAAACAATAACATGTTTTATGAATCTGCTTACTAGCTTTAACTCTAACCTATATGACTTATGTGGTCCTATCTTTTGGATTTGATGCAACTCAAATTATTCATGTCATGGACTATTCATACATATGATTTCTCAATCCTTATATATAAAATCCAATATTGAATCAAAATACTAGTAAGAATTCTAGTATGAAAGTAATCATGAACAATTTACATGGTAAGTTGGGTCTTTCTTTAAATCAAATATTCAATCCAAAAAAAAATAGTTATAGGGTTCGGCATATGTATCTCTCAATTTAGTTTATAACAAGATAAAAGAAACCAAAGACAACTAATAAAATTAAAAAAAAATTAAAAAAACTCATTCCCATAGATTTTGAAATTTTAATGTTCTTCACTTAAATCTTAATGAATTTTTTCTCTTTGTCTATGAATTTTCTCTTTTCTTATCTTAAGATGCTGTAATTCGGCTCCAGCATAACTTCCATATGTTTCATTGCTTCCCTTAATCTTTTTATATTTGAAACTAAAAATTCAAACCACCATGAGCAATACGGGATCAACATAAATTTAGAGAAAACTAAAATGAAAGAAAGATATAATATATTTTATTATTCATAAACTTCAGAAATTGCCATTTACATAGTAAGTCTTAAAGAACAACAGTTAATAAACACCGATCGAATGCGCATGAGCTTTAGTAGCAAACATCACAACAATGAATCAGTAGCAGAATCATCATGCAAATCAAAGGCCACATGAACTTACAAGTCCAGGACTACTGCAATATAATGTGGAATGGATAAGCCTATTCTTTATAGGCTTCTAATGTTTGACTTTCAATACCTACAGTTCTTTGTAGCTATTTTGGAACTTCGCTTGCTATTCATGGCCTAATTCATTATTCTTAATTCCTAACAATAATGAAACAAACCTTCTCCATATCCTCTATATTAGTATATCCCATTTCGAATCTCATTTCCTCCAAGGATGCCATTATTTTAATGATAGCCAAGAGGAGCAGGAGATTCCCTCAGCTCCTTCCCCTGATAGCGTATGTCCGAAGCAAAGTGATTGACATCTCTGTGATGCGCTTCGTCAGCTCTAACTACCTGAACAACATCTCGTAGAGTGGCGTTGGGGGCCAAACGCCAGTAGTCAATGGCAATAGCAGGGGCAGGGACGTTTTCAATGTTGCCCTTGTCCATTTCCTTGAGGAATTCGGTGTAGGAGTGTATAGCTTCCTCCTCCAGATACCCCACCATCCTATGAGCGAACTTTGGCGATATGAGATACCCAAGAAAGTACGCATTGAAGAAGATGCCTTGCACTGCGAAAACAAGTGCACGTTCGTACCACCTTGGCTTCGCCACCTCCATGAATGTCATCAAATGCATACGCTCATTCTCAGCCTCCTCAAGCAGAGCTTTGATCCACCCCCCGCTGTGCTCGAACCGTCGCAGTGACTGGCAGTGCAGCAGCATCCCTCCCACCATCCCCGGCACCGCTGCCACTGTTTCTAGCATCATTGCCCGGCACCCATATCGCCTCTGTCCGTTTTCCGTCACAAAACACAAAACAATAAGGATCATACGTCTCCATTGCAAAACTTGTGAAACCGAAGAGCCCAATTCGAATAAGAAATGAAAGCGAAACAGGTGCAATCCATGGATGTTCTCACAAGTTATTAATAGACAGAATGAAATAATATTCTTAGACCACTATGAACACAATTTTATTGCTATAATTAGCGCTGTATATACTGAAACAGAAATTGAAAGTCTCAAGTTAATTCATTCAAGAAGAACAAATAGAAAGGATACCTGAAAGAACAAGTCAGTGGGCCACCTGAGCGCTTTGACAGTCCAGAAAGCCATCTTATCCAAGAACGTCGTCGGAACGTGATGCTTCTTCAGGTCTATTGACAAGTCCGCCGCATAAGTCTCCCATGGCTATCATTTTCAAGAAACCAAAGTTCCATAATATTAACAACCAATTACTTTTACGTTAATAAAAACAAAAAAAGATAGGAACGATCAATTTAGTAGTTTTATGAACGTTAACTGAATAGTGTAAAATATTGCGATAAGTATACAGTTGCTCCCTTAATCATATTTGTTATTACTATTGATTTTGGCCAAATACTCCTAAACTAACTTACCCTAAAGCAACTCCATTTCCACTCAGTACCATCCTCTTTAGTTATCTTGCCAGTCTTCACGCCCCAGTAACTCACTATCCCCTTCTCCTCTTCCTTCTTCCCCCCGCCGCTCAGCGGCGTCGCCTTCTTCTCCTCCTCCTGCTCCTTCTCCGTCAGCGTCATAGTGCTAGCCTTGCGCACAGTGCCGAAAACCGGCGCCCTGATCCAGAAAGCAGCTACGTCGGAGACAACCGCTCCTGTCGGAGTTCCATGAAGAAGGATTCTCGACGACGTTGATGCCTTGGAGGTAACCGTCGAGAAGTAGCGTATTCCGACCGCCGCCGCACAGGTACCTGACAGCCTTGTTGCACTAGATTTACAAGCGATCATGATGTTCCCGAATGTGCAATCAAATATGACGGTTTTGGGCTATGTACGTGCGTGTGTATATATATATATATATATGCAGTTATGAATGGCGGTGGTGAGAGCTGACGACGTTGGCTGCACGTAATGAACATGATCGTGGGCCAAGCTGGAAGTGCTGAATGACGGTGTAACCCCTGAGAGAAGGGAAACGGGTATGGGGTTACTAGGACAGTTGATAGGGCAGTGTCAGGAATGGTGAAAGAAGCTTCCAGGGAATTTGGTGTTTGTAACTTGGGGACCAAGTTTCAAATTAAATTAAGCAGACTTTTGTTTATTTATCTGCCACTTGTATTTGTAACATAAAGAAGCTTATCTGTGCAATTTACGTATTCTGACTGCCAAGCGATAAAAGGGAAGTTTCTGGATTTCCATTGCTCTTCATTCCCTATAAAAAGAAAAAAAAACTCCCCAATCTAGCCATTATTAATGGGTTCGGATCGTCTGTCCAACGTTACTCTGTCTAACTAAAAAATAGCGTCGTTTCCTTTACAAATTTT
>JANSVB020000098.1:1001036-1011533 GCA_025504935.2 Erythroxylum haughtii
ACATTAAAAACACAGCCCATACGGCCTTACCAATTTAACTTTATATGTCATTGCGATCGAGAGGAAGGTCGTCTCCACCGACTTTGTCAACTGGAACGCAGATTATGGGGAGGAGATGGTGGAAGGTGGCGGCGGCGGTGGCCGTGGTGGCAGTGGCGAGAGAGGTAAGCAAGCAATCGGGACTGGATAAAGATGTACTTCTCAAGGTATTCTCCAAAATGTCAGATCGATTGGGAGTTTGGGCCATACCCGTGTATGTTGGTGTTCACACCATCACTTTGGCTCTCTGCCTGCCCTACGCCGTTTTCTTCGAGGCCGCTGCTTCTATGCTCTTCGGTTTTCTCCCCGCGGTTCTCTGTGTCTTCGCCGCCAAGGTCTTAGCCGCCTCTCTTTCCTTTTCTATTGGCAGGTTGGCCTTTTCCATTTCTTTTATTTTTGCTACAACTTGGGCTTTCTCGAATTGATCCTGAAATTGCGGTTGTGGATTTGTTCAGGTTAGTCTTCAGAAGTTCGAGCACAGCAATGGAATGGGCGCGCAGGAATAAGTACTTCAATCTGCTTTCCAAAGGGGTTGAACAAGATGGTTGGAGATTTGTCCTTCTTGCACGCTTCTCGCCCATACCATCCTATGTCATTAATTATGCTCTGGCAGCTACAAAAGTCGGGTTCTTGGTGGATTTTCTGCTTCCAACAGTTGTTGGCTGCTTGCCTATGATATTGCAGAACACATCTTTGGGGAGCCTTGCTAGTGCAGCTGTTTCTTCCGCCACTGGCTCTCAGAAGTCTCAGGTTTGGTCATACCTGTTTCCCTTACTTGGGATTGGATCCAGCATTCTTATTTCCTTAAGAATCAAAAAATATTCGACCAGTATCACAGCGCTGGAATCTTCTTCCAATAGTCCACCGCAGAACTATAACAATGCTACTTCAATTCAGGCCATTTCTTGTACTGACGAAAGTAACGACCTTAAAAAGGGTAACTAGTGGAGTTTTCAATTTTAGATACATGTAGCTGATCAACTTCACCATATGGCCATAGTTTTTGATCTGTTGTGGTTGCAGCTTTGTGCCTAATCTTGTTTGGATTTGTGATCTTATTCGTAACTAGATATTCTTTGATCTGGTTTGTTGGCCAAGGGCTCGACAAACTTGAATCTATCCTTGAATCACTTAAAGGGTACTGTTGAATCAATTAGTTATTTGGTTTGAGAAGGGAAGAGACTCTTGAACCTTTGGCAATTCTCATGTCTTGATGTGTGGTCTCACTTGTGCTTTTCGGTGCATATGCTTTGAGTTTCATTCAGATATCTACATAAAAGCAAGTTATGTTCGATCTTTTTTAGCAGCTTGGAATTAAGATTCCATCATTAGTCAATTGAATGATCCACTTTTCCATCCCTCGAATCGGATTCAATAGAATTCAGAGGATTGACATAAGAAACATTTAGAAGGCTTTTAAGACTTTTTAGGTCATTACTCCTAAAATAATAGCTATGGTTAATATTTAATTTTGGAATTTTTTAAATAATTAAAAGTACAAGTGATTAGATACTTCGAACACATTGTCAAATATCAACTCCCCCTTTTTTTTTTATAAAAAATGTTAATATCAAAATTGAGGTTTCTATAAAATTCATAAAATCATTTGTTTAAAACGTCATCAATATTTTAGGCTAAAAGAATTTTTTTTAGAATTTTATAAAATTCGTCCATAATTCCGTAAGTAGAAAATTAAGAATCTAAATTTCACAAGTTCTTTTGAAATTCGATAAAATGTCATGTTTATTTTTGTTACATTAAATTAAATTAAAAAAATATTGAAGTTTTGTTACTTTGCCTTTTAATGCTAAATTTTTTTTGAAAGCCTTACAAATCTTTCCTATCTCAATCCTGTGCATTCTATTGAAGCGCTATACAGCTTTACACCTTGCGCCGTCTAATTCAAAGACAAAAGATGACAGATCAAGCTTCATACGACAAAAAAACCAACTGATCAATCTCAATGAACAAGCAACAAAATGTGCAGTACATTAATCAGGGGCAATGCAGCCATTATTAGTTACGTATTGGTTATCTAAGATGTTCTGTCCCCAATGTATATGTAATTTCATTTTGTGTTTTATTATTTTCACTGTATAAATAAAACACATAACAAACAAAATTATATTTTAGAGTTTCCTGAAACTTGTGTGACATGTCATAGGTCAGCTATACTTTGGAGAAGAAAAAACTGATTAGGCATAATTTGTTGTTTTTCTAATAATTAGTTAGTGTTTATTAGTTTAATTTCATACCAATTTGGCATTGTGCATGATTAATATTTTAATTGTGTAAGTAGTATATGGTTAATTGTTTAATTTAACTTTGAATTTTAAGAATTGCATTATTAATCGCAAAATTAGATTGCTTTTATTTTTAATTGATATTAAATTTTCCATTAGTTTAATTTTCTAATTATTTAGTTAATTTCATTGTTTTTAGTTGAATTTAATTTTTAATTGTGTGCTTTTTAGCAATTGCATACCATAGTGGGTGTATGAATTAAATATGGGAAATCTTATTTTTCGTATTGATATTCGTTATTTTCTCACATTTTATTTCGTCTTAGGTACAATGATAAGAAGAATAAAAATAGTGCAACAATGAAGGGTAAAGGACGCACTAAGGAAAAGACAAAGAGGTGAAGGGTGTGAAGCTCGCATACTACCGGTGCAAGAGGTTGTTGCTCATACACTGACGTGACAAAAGATGTTGCATTTTAATGTTAGAGCTCATAAGGAGCAAATCCAAAGGTTTAAGAACAAGAATTTTGGGTTAGGTAGATGTATAGATTGGAAGATGTTAGAGCAGACCAGCTTAGCCCAGCAAGTTTGAGAACTTATCAATGTTGGAGCATGGTCCCAATTCTTTTAGATCATGGAGCTCACATATTGAGAGATTATACTCGAGGTGTGCTCACGTGCTTTATGGAAAAGAGCCACTAAGATTGGGATCGACCAAATATGATACAATTTTAGATACTTGGAGATATGATGAGGATAAGTTACAATAACTTCTCCATAATGATGGAGCTCTAAAAATCAGGACTTCATGGAGATGCAGGAGTATCTGGATAGATTAACCAATTGGAGTTGACTGGGTGGGTGGTGAGATTAGAGGCCTAAGATAGATGATGAAGGAAGTCTGATATAGATGGTAGGACACTTCAAGATTTTTGCTCCATCTCCACCATCTAGAGCGGTTACGTCATCTTCAGCTTCGCAACCATCTAATGCTTAGAGACGTAAGGATCTCTATTAACTAATGTTCTAGACTTATCGACAAATTGACATTTATAAAGGCAGTAGAAGATTATTTATGTATTTTTTCTTATTTTATTTGTTTTATTATTATTATTTGTTTAAAATTTATTATTCCAATGTCATTTTTATTTTAATTTTATCGTCATTTATTTTTTATTTTCTTTATCCTTTTTATACCATTTTGTTTTTATTTTCCAAGGATGACTATACATAATGTCAATGGAATTTCCATCGAACCCATAATTTGCAATTTTTATTACTTAGGAAATTACTAAAATATTCCTTTCTCACATTTTCGTGTTCATTTTGATATTATATTTTTAAGTTCTTCTACTTTGTACATTGAGGACAATGTATAATTTTAAGTGTGGCGAAGGAATTAATGAAAATTTTAAGAAAAGATTTCAAATTTCTTAAGATTATTCTAATTTTTATTTTTGAATGTTATTAACTGACGTCCTAATTTAGATAAAATTTGTCCAAAACACTTTATGTTATTTTTTATTATTGAATTAATTAGTATGTAAAATGATGAAAGTTAGATTAGACTATCTTTTATAAGCCAAAATTTGGTAATCATTGAGAAAGTTAATTTGGATGAAAATTACATATTATTTGCATACATGAAACCTATTTGTGAGCATTTAAGCCTAAAAGAAAATATGTTTTTATTTTGTGATCTTTTATTGTTTATTGTGTGTTATCATAGATAATTGGATGATTCTGGAACTTATTTTTATTATTCATACTGAAACCACATTTTTAAACTATAGGCATTAAAATGATAAAGGCACTTAAACTTAACCGTTTGTCTTAACCTATTTTCTTTGACTATTATCCAACCTATTTTTATCTCTTAGGATTAACCATTTTTTAGACTTAGCTTTTTGATTGATTATAACCACATTGATTACCCTATTTTTCTTGAAAACCTTTCATTATTTTTAATCTTTGTCAGAATTTGCATTTATTTAATTACCTGAAACTTAGGTTATATTGAAGAATTAAAAAAATATATTTCTATGTTTGTTGGTATTTGGTGTTAAATTTGTTTCTTCTCAAGTGCTTCATTGTTATAATTTTATATTCTCTCCAAAATTGCTTGAAGAAATTCAAAAGTTTAAAGTTATTTGTTCATAACATATTAAAAAAGAAAAAAGAAAGTTATGATATTTGTTGGAGAGTAAGAAGAGTTATTGTTTGAAGGACCTATGCTATGAAAAACCAAGTTTATGTAATCTTGTTTATGTGAATTTCCTTCAATATGTTACCTTTTTTAATTATCCTTACCATACCTTTACTTAAGCTTGATTATACCCTTTTAGAAATAAGATCTTTTGATTTTTATTTCTAGTTTACCTATTTGTGGTGAAGATGTGATCTTATTGTAAGCTTATGGTTAATAATCCTCCCATGAAATGACTTGAGAGTTTGTTATATTTTCCACCCTAAACACTTTATGTGCATTGAGTGAATTCTTTAGGAAGGTGTGGAATTTGTGCTTTTTATTTGAAAAAGATTACCAATGTGATTGCTATTTCTATTGACTTAAGAAAATTGGTTCTAAGATAACTAGGGTCTAATTGTATGTTAATTTGATTGATATAATGTGATAATTTATAGTGTGGACGGATAAGTTGAGGTTATTAAGGGATTATGTTTTTAAGTTTGACGATTTGGATTATGATTTGCTTAAGGATAAGCAAAAGCTTAAGTGTAGGGATGCTTGATAAACACTTAATGGACTATGTTTTTATTCCCATTTTTAGTGTGTTTTACTTGTTATTTGAGAGTTTTATGTTGTTTTTGGTTCTTATTTTGTTTCAAGTGTGTTTTTAGGTCTCAATTGTCTTTATGAATCAAAAGGAGAATAATTAGAGAGAAATCAAGACAAAAAAATGAAAGAATTAGAGATATTTTAGAAATACACATTCGTGTGAAGATGTATACACTTATAAAAGTGACGTAACCGTAAAAGTGACTGTGAACATGCAAAGCATCAAAGATGTTTTTGCCTGTATGAAGACAATACACTTATGTAAGTAACATACATGACTATATCTCATGCCCATGTAACTCACTAAAATGTATAAATTCACAATTTTGAGATGTTTTTTAGATATACAGTCACTCACATGATCATGTATATTCTAGAAATTGTAATTTTGTAATATAAAATGCAATTATTGAGAGGGGACAAAAGAGAAG
This sequence comes from Erythroxylum haughtii, assembly GCA_025504935.2. NCBI lineage: Eukaryota > Viridiplantae > Streptophyta > Magnoliopsida > Malpighiales > Erythroxylaceae > Erythroxylum > Erythroxylum haughtii. Next base: position 1,006,547 of record JANSVB020000098.1, read on the forward strand.
TAGGTAGAGTTAGGGTTAGAAGAAAAGTTAGAGTTTGAGACACAATTATGAACCTAGGATGACAGAAAATAAGAAGATTACTTTAGAGATCCAACAAAGAACATCCTTTCATCAAAGTTTCAAAGGGATTACATTAATGAAAAATTTTAACTGCTTAGAAAAACATGAAATAGCTATAAATCAAGTTAACTTAGAATTCTTAGCCCTCCTCTACCTTTGGTAAAAATAATGCCTAGCCCCCTCTATTTTTGATAATCAAAGCTTATCTCTCCTCTACCTTTGGTAAAAAGAATGCCTACCCATACTTCTTATCTCAATCGCCCCGTATCGTGTTCCTACTCGAATTCAAAATTCACATTCATTTCCAATTTCTCGATACGGTTCACAATTTCTGAACCCTCAATAGAGCTTTGTTCATGTGAAACTGACCTTACATTTTCCGTGACCCATCATTTTGCCCAAAATTCAATTCCATTCAACACTCTTTATAGCACCAGATCTGATAACCTCTACATCTGAATTCATACTTCACTGCTATTGAATTCTCTATTCAGTGCATCTGATTACAACACTAGCTTTACCATTTGTACTCATTTGTACAACAGAATCTGCCAGTAACTTTATCCATTATCTCAGTCTCGTATTCTTTTCTTTCAACTCAATAAGTACCTTGAGATAGAAGCCATTTAAAGTAAAAGATAAAGTTGTAGCATCTGGTGTCCATACATGATTCTAAACAAAAAAGATAAGAAGATAATATAAAAATCTCTCCAACCAATTAAAAAAAAAAAAGAAAATTCGCTATCGATAAAGATAGAATCTATTTTTTGAAAAGGTTGATAAGATGTAATTATTTCTAAGTTTTGAATTTGGACTTTAAGTTTGATTGTATAAATAAGCCCTTTAGGATAATAATAGGGGCATTGAACTATCTTTGTATATCTTGTTTTTGTACTATCTTTTATTATGAATAAAATTTCTCATTTCTACAAGTACATCTTACAACTTTCATTTTAAAACCATATTCTTCTCCTAAAATCTTTGGCATACGTCTTAAGATAGGAAACAAATTAAAGTTGTGTTGGACTTTACTGAACGAGCGTCAAGGGTGGTTACCTTACTCTAAGGTTAGAACTGAAACATTCGCTAAAGACTTAGACCAAAAATTTTGTAAAGCTAGAGGCAAAACACTAAAGATACAAGTTTGGCGTAATGTACCTTTTAATTTGGAATTTTGAAACTATTATGCAAATAATTATATAATGACTTCTTATTTTATGAAAAAAGTTATATATGGATTGATTGAAATATATTTAAATTTTATAAAATCTATAAATGAGATAATTGCATCTCTTTTTGAAGAAGTTAGTAATATTATAAAAATAGTGATAAATTAGATAATGACGATTTGTTTCAAATATCTTTAATCTTTGATATTATGAGTAGCCTAAATCTTTTATTTATTCTCGTGATTAAGATATTTTGTAGTGACTTTTGTGTTGATTTTGTGAGGGATTTCCTAAAATAGGGTAATGAAGAATTTATACCCCCTACAAAATAACAATACCTAATATATTAATTTTTCTAGAATATATCATAGACTAAACTTTTTACAAGACACTCATCCTTAAACTATTCAAGATTGATACGATTTTGGAATGATAAACACTATATACTTGACTAACTCAGAATTTCTTAAGAAATTATCAGTTCTCAAATAGATTCAAAAAGGGAGTTAAAGATTGTTATCTAAATAATCCTACAATAATTTTAAAAGATACCTTAATTAGTATTAGAAATATTATCCGCTGATCTATATTTTTATGAAGATAAAACAATATGATGCTTATCATTTCATCATATTGAAAAAGGCACAGCATTTTCTTCTTTAATAATAGCCTTAGTTAAAAAGATATCGCTTATTGCTGAAAAATTTGCAAAAATAAAGATAAACATGATTTAAAAAGACAAGATAAGACTAAGTCCTAAAGAGCCAAAAAAAATATATATATATGAAGAAACGTGAAGGTAGTTACCGAACTCTAGGGCCCTAGTTCGCGCGTATTAATAGATATAAATCAACTCCACCCCAACTGAACTTTTGAGTTTTATCATGTTAAGCTAAACAAAATAACAAGAAGTGATCGTTGTATTATCAACTCCATTGTTCACAATCATGAGCCAAGTATGACCGGGCATCACCACACTATCATAACAATTGTCGACAGGCAGAGCAATGATTAGCAATGTAAAATGCATAAAAATGAAAACCCAACTAATAGTTTTCAAAATGCTTTGCAGTTCTAACAGTAACAGTATTAACTAACTAAAAATGGGAATTGGAGTGACTGGAAAACAAAACCAATCATTATTCAATATGCCAGTCCCCAGCATCCCTATTTTGTCAAGGATCACTATTTCTCAAAACCATCTGGATACTATTGTCTGCCACTTTCAAGTATGAACTCTCCACCAATTCTAGGCCAAATATTCCATACGGCGGTTAATATAACACGAGAAGCTGAAATCTAAATACGTCGCTTCTTTGGGAGTCGACATCCATTATGTGGTCGTCGAGTTGTATCTTCAATGGCTACTATAGGACTCCAATCACTTCTAGAGTCAGTAAAACCCTCTCTAAAACTCATGATAGCTTGCCTTTTCTTCTTAAAGTAGGTAAACCCTCTCACCTTTACCACGATGGATTTCAACCCCAATTTCCTTGCCTCGCGTCCAACATGTTCTGCAGTTGCATCTGCTGTATAACGTGACATTTTGGGGCCTCCCCTCAATTCTGGTACGTGTCCAGATGAACCAGAGTATTTTCTATTTCCCTTAGAATCTGTCACTGTAACAAATGTATTATTCCGCATTAGATTTATGTGGACTACATCGGCATTCTGGTCAGCATTATCAGTGTATTGGGAACCCCCTTCCTCTACCACCTCTCTCACAAAATCCATGGGCTTGGAATCTGTCTCCTTATTAAAGCTCTCCCTACGAGCAGTATGGATGAAACTTCGAAAACCCAAAGCATAAGGAGGGTGCAGACGCGCCTCTGAGGTGGGAAAACCAAATTTCATCCCTAAGTTTCCTGAATGTTTGGATATGTGGTTTTCAATTCCACATGATGCAACATCAGTGTAAGAGCTCAAACCGCCTTTAGGATTGTCTAAACAAACAGCAGAACTGAACAATTTTCCTGTCAGAAATAAAGCAAATCAGAAAAGCCTGTCCGCAGACCAAAAGCAGAGGGACAGAAGACATGGATAAAGAAACATAACATAAGAAGTTCAAATGTAAATATGTCCCAAGAAACAAAACAGAAACACACGAGAAGAATGAAAACAAAGGAGTCTCATCACTCATCATGAACCCCCCTTATCCTTCCTCCATTTCAGTTCAGCACGTCAGTCCTACTTCATGCGATGAAATTCAGATTTTATCTCAACACCAAAAGAACAAAATCATGGCTGCTGAATACTAGAAATTTACCAGTCAAACCACTATGTTGGCCTCAGGTCTGCAAAAGTTCTACTAAGAACAACCAGAAAAGGGGTTCCATTTTTTGCTTCCAATTCAGGGAAACGCTAAATACTTGCATAAGTAAATCATCAACCATTTTAAAATTTTGTCCAAGAAAGTAGATTAATCTTAAAAATGCAAACTTTACAAGCACAATCTTTCTCGTCCTCTTCCATGTCATCTACACTAAATTCTAAACAGAAAGTCGCTTTCCTTAAAATTGATTTGATCGATAGAGTATCAGTAAACCCGGCGAATAAACTTAACTATATAATTAAAAGAAAAAAAGGTAAGGTGAAAGATGGAGATATTGACTGCAGGAGAAATGAAACCTTTGGTTGCTGAAAACACGCAGAAGTTGATCGCCCTTCTAATCGCCATTTGAGTTGTTCTGAACCGTAATTGGGAAAGACAGTCGCGAGGTTCAGATGTGGGTGTCTTTTTCCCCTGTTCTCACAACGGTGGCGTTTTGGGGGCATTTCTGCGCATCCTCTACTCCCTCGTCGTTTTAGCAGATTGCGAGTGTTTTGTTCTTAGTGGGCTTTGGTGCTAATCTCCTGATGTCGTGATCCTCTGTTGAATGTCGTCGTACTGCTGTGCTGTGGTGGCTGGGTCGGCTTGCATCTGGGCTGGACCCCCGGGGTTGGCTCCCTCCTAGGCCGCCCTCCCTAGCCTCACGCCCTCTCTTGGAATTAATACTTTTGAAAAATGCTCTTCTAAAGAAAGTATTTTTATAATAATATAATAGATTATAAAGAAATCTCATATTCTGAAATAAATGAGTGAAATAGGAGAATCTTCTAACACTCAAGTTGATAACCAAACAATAGATATTATACTAGAAACATTGAACAACATGGAGATTATAGTTAAGAAGATCTTATTGATAGAAAAATGCTTTAAAATATTCAAAATACTATGTTTTCTATAAACTCTTATAGTGGATTTAATATGACATTACTAGAAAAAATAGGGTCAAAACTTAAAAAAAAACACACCATATGTTCTACATGTAGCACCCCCTTACCATAGGGTATACACCGGGACGTCCGTAGGTTATTCCGATACATATCCTACGGTAAGGGTGCACTACGAACATTCATTATTGAACCTCATATGGCATCAATAATTATACAGCATCAATATGAAAATCACTAATTTTTAAAACCATAAAATTTTCTCATTTCATATCATCAAAAGCAGTAATTTATATAACTGTCAGTTTTTCCTTGTCTGTACATAGCTTCAAAGAAAACTACTACAAAAACCTAGCTAGGTCATCCCTCAAAAGTGCCAACTGACCGACCTGTGTGCCATGACTTCTCTTGCCAACACGATCTACACGACAGGAAAAGTTCCTCTGGAGCTAGGAGTCTACTCTCTCTGTCCTGAAAAATAATTTGCAATTTTGGGTGAGTTTGCGAACTCAGTGAGGAACCATCATCGATGGTTCACCCAATTC
>JANSVB020000098.1:1027702-1041890 GCA_025504935.2 Erythroxylum haughtii
TTTAAAGAGGATCATAATGTATAAAGTCTTTTTTTTATATTTTTACAAATAAACTATTTCAATAACTTGAATATATGACTTTATGGTAACAAATTAACAACTTCACTAATTCCTTTAAGACTCGCCACAGAATGTTATGGATTTGAATTCAAAGGAATAATGAAAAGAGTTTTAAGTTTCAAGTAGCAAGAGTGTTTGTCGACAAATGATAAAGATATAGCTATAATACCAACAATATATAAAATTTTGGTCAATAAAATTTTATTTTAGAAGTGATTTGTGGTGTACGAAAAAATTTTAAATACTAATCATTTAAAGTTGAGGGTTATAAATGTGGCTTTGGAATATGTGGTCTAAAAAAAAAGTCTCCGAGAGCTTGCCGGCTTCGCTAGCATCAAATTTGGCATTGGACGTTTTATAAATTCAAATTGACTACGAATCTTAAAATATTCCATGGAATTATACTGTATTGGGGTGTGATATATTCGTTTCATATAGTATATAACGTTATCAACAATTAAAATATTCCTAAGCTTTCTTAGGTAATATTGCAACAATTATATTAAAAAGTGTGAAGCACTTGCAAGTTGCAAGGATTAGTGTTGGCTTTTGATACCATCCGATAGCTCAATTTCATGGTTATTCACTAAGTTAAAGAAGTTGGGATATATCAAACAAGCTACTAGTCAAAGGTTGCAAAGTTATGGCATAATTAAAATGATGCATTGATTAATAAATTGTGAACTAAATTCGGACGTCATTGGAAGTAACTGCTCCACTCTTTATTTTTTTAATACTTCTGGCACTGAAAATAAATGACGTTATTCAAATTATTCATTGTTTCGTATAGTTGTCTACACCTGGGAGTTGGGGTAGACAACTACAACTACCAAGTCCTGAAGAGAAGATGTGTTTTGTCATCGATGAAAGTGAAAAATATTTACCTGATCGACAGAAAAAGTTCTGATTTAGCCATCTGGCCTAGTGGTTCATTCAGAACTTTTATTATCATAGTCTTATTTAACGTTTAATTACTTTGGACTTGTATTACTAACGGTTCCAACTGTACCTATTCATATTCAACTTAAATCATTACAAACTGATTTTTATAGCCGTAGGTATGATGTTAGCTCTTGAGTTTAATCCAAAGAAAAAAAAATGTCAACATGAAAATCTAGTCTCAGCGGCACAAAAACATCTCTGTCATTGCTTCAATTCCATCACAACTTTTTGTCTTAACGTACCCAAAATCTACATTTTTAATCTACAAATAATTTTTTTATTTAATTCATTTAATTATTTTTTTCTTCCACCATCATTTCTTTTCTCGGAGACACTATATATTCAACAATCAAATTACCCTAAAGAAAATGACAAATGTAGAATCTTATATTATTGAGTGATCCCCTTAAACTCCAATATACCCCTATCTCTTTCCTGATAATGAAACTATATATACCTATTATTACACACCATAAATAGTCGGGTATTTTGCTCGAGAATCCTTAAACTTAGCCAAGACCCAAGAAATGATTTTTTTTTTTGTAATATTATTGTATAGTAATTACACGAAAACAATAATATAGACCTTTTGGTATTTGTAACATGGGTAGCAAAGCTCCTAACTTGAAAGGAATCTATTATTTTCCAAACTTCAATATAAAGCTAATATAATATAATATGAAAAGAAAATGATATTGATGTTTTCTATCCAACTCAAAAAATTTCATACATTCAATCAAGCAACGTGTTCAATGTATAAGGTATTCTTTTGGGGGGTACAGCATGTTGTAATCCCGTCCCGTGTGCTTGGAACTACAAGTTTCCTTAATATAGTTTAGCTGAGGATTATTTCTGATTCTTCCCTCAAGACTTCACTTGTTTTAGATGACATGTAACCTTGTGGGAGTGGAAATTTTTTCTTTTTTTTTGTAATGTTACTGTAAATTGTTTGGCATATTATATTTATATATGCATACAAATGCAAATGTTGTTTTTGGTATTGTTGTTATTAGTACCATTTGTCTTTACGACCACTTGCGGTTTCTATCTTCTTGCATACGTACAAATGCAATGGTCAACTGATTGCCGGTTAAAGGGTGACTAGGTACAAATACAGTCTCCTGTCACTAGCAATTTCTCTGTTCTTGTTTCAGCATCTAGACTGCTGAGGTTATAGGATTCCCAGCCTTTTCCTTTATAATTGTTGGGAAATAAACGTTTGAGATCATGCTTTCCATTGATAGGAACGATCCAGACATCATGTATTGAGGAGTTTGGTCTTGGTTTTTGTCGAAAATTATTATTATGGTCAATGATGGAAACCAGGGAAGGTTGGTAGATGATTCGTTTGTGAAGTCGGATTGTGAAGGAGAGCACTATAGGAGCTTCTATCAGTGGGGTGAAGGAGAGAAAATTCAGATGGACACACAGGGAAGAGGGTTTTCAGACATGTACAGGAACACAAGTGAAGAGTTGTTTATCAAATCCTTGATGGAGACGTCAATTGGCATGTCTGCACCCACCATGGAAATGTTGGGATTCAAGAATCTTTCTCAGAACCTTCGCACAGATAGCGAAGAGCTCTTCAAAAGTTGGCTTACAAATGGAGAGGCAAGCAACCCAAAATAAAGAAACTTCTTTTATGAGTTGTTAGTCATGCAATATTCAGCTGAAGAATCTTGATTCAAGTTGAATGTTATTTTCAGCTCTTTTCCTTCTTTAACAAAAAGATAAGTGTCTTTTGTTGCAGACACTTCTTTCTTTGAAAATTTTGTCATTTTTATTCGTGTTTTTACAAAAAATTGCAGCAGAATTTTTTGCTTCACCAAACGAAATTATGTCAAGAAATTGATTCAAGCATGAGCGACTAACAATCTGAAATAGAAAGTTTTAGCAATTCAATACCAGTTGCTCATATGTGGTGTTTGATTAAAATATTAATTTTCTTTTCCAATTTCCCCTTGCAATTCTGAATCTGATTGCTGCATTTCTAATTCCTCTTCCAGACCAATGTCTATCCATCAGGCACAGCACATCGGGCACGGCAATCATCACGGAGGTTAATGGATTTATTTAAGTCATTGAATTGATTCCATCTATGCTTGCTACTAACCCTCCATCCATAATCCCTACAAATTTATAATAGAAAGTCTTAGCTTTAGTTTGTTGATCACACTTGCATCGTTATAGCAACATTTGAAATTCCGAAAGCATTTGGTTTTGAATTGAAGCTTTGTGCTTTCAGAAAGATACTTGTGTCATTTCTCTAGGAGATAATGACCTTTCTTTTTCTTTTTTCTCATGTAATTAATTCCTATTGCAGCACCACCAATTGTTGAATTATAGTTCAGTTCCATAACGCATCTCTGTCCAAAAATATATCACAATTTTCGTTACAGGATTTCCACTGAGCTATCAAATATGTCAAATCAGCATCACGGGGGAACACTGCAAAAGAAAAGAAGCAATGATATATTTGCACAAATCAATCCAATAGACGAAGAAATCTCTGAAGATCTGAATCAAAACCCAATCAGGTTTCTGCAGCCCCCTTTCTATCTGCTCTACGTAATTTGAAGTCTGCAGATCCTAGGATCTAGTAACGATCGACAGGAAATTAGAGCATCCTGATGTTCACCCTTAATTTCCTTGTAATGATTGCCAGGAATGCTGTGGAGAGAAGTATGCAAGCCAGTAATTTATATCTGGCCAAGGTTTGTGATGTTTTGTTATTCGGTGAAACTTGAGGTGACGGAGGATTCTTTGAAGGTTTCTTATGTCATCTTTGATTTTATACAGGCCTGGTTTCATAGTTGTCAACCCATGACGAGAAGTAGATCGTCTGAGCTACGGTATCAACGTTCTCAACAACAATAAAATTGTTGGAGCTACTGATACAGTATTTCTGTATTTCTTGCAGAAATGTTGATATTTCAAAAGGTAGAGATCATCATTTTCTAATCGGAGACTGCTTCTTTTTCAGGAAAAGGTATGCTGCCATGCAAACTTCTCATTCAACTTTAGGCATGGGACCAGCTCAGACTGCTTCTGAGGTTGGTATAAACAATTTGAAACAAGAATTTGCAGATCCAAACGGTTTCGCCTACATCCCAATGAATGACGCTGCCAAGCAATTGGATGCATTCATTTCCACCTCCAATTCTTCTTCCTGTACCTTCAACAACCCACAGTTGGGAAATGGGGACAGAGTTTCCTCTGTTGTAAACATGCTAAAGGGTACACTAGAACGCAAGAAACTAAACAATCAGATGGACAAAGAAACTGTTGAAGATAGTTGTAACGCACTTCCCCTAGCTCAAGAAGTAACAGTCAACTATGGTTATGCTCAAGGAAACGGAAATAGCATTCTTGAGACTCCAGGCACTTATCAAGAAATAAGCCCCGTCCAACTTAAAGATCCTGGGATATTGCAGAGCTTTCAAGGATCCATACCTTTCGACTTGGAAGGTTTTGGAAATCCTATAAATGAAACTCAACTAACTGCAGTTTCCCGAGAACCTTCTCAGAGTGAATCTTCTGCAGCTGCACCAGTGGTTTCATCTGGTTTTGATGTATGCGACGGTCCCAGCAACTCAAATCAAGCGCCAACCATCTGCGAGAGCTCGAAAATAGAGGTTGAAAACCGAAGAAGCTCAGAAAATGGATCTAGAGTTAAAGGTACGCACAATCATCTGCATATATTACTAGTTTGCTTCTTCAGATGCCAATTTTTCTCCACATCCGATCTGAAAATTAAGAGGGCTGTTCATTACACTCACTTTCTTATCAGTTCACTTCGAGGTGAAGTACTATTTAAAATAAATAACGTTAGTTTGATAATTTTTCTCAGTTGTCATATTCTTCTATGTTGCTTTGCATATACCCCACGACCCTTCTTAACTTCCTGCTACTAACTATACTTTCACCAGTATATCTTATCACTTTGAAGAAAACCCGAGCATTTAACCACGGAACTCTTCATTCTACTCAAAATGCACCTCACATTCTGTATGTAGATGACAACAACATAGAATTTCAACTCAGCCTTTGCCACAGACAATCATGGACATAATCCAGAAGTTCCTGCCATAAGTTGATAGGAGTTCTTTAGCTCTGAATAGCAGAACCATTTTACACTTTGAAATTGTAAATGAATCCTAGTTCATGTGTTGTTGAAGAGAAGTTATTCAAATGCAGATATCAGAGAGCGGATAATTGACAACTTGAAGGATGATAGAAAGGTATTCCTATTTCTTTGATGGAAAAAATACTTGACCAACTTTTTGTTCCATTCCCTTGATTTAATCTAATAATTTGGTGTAGAAGGGAGGGCTAATCCGATATGGATCTGAGACATCGGCTGTTTCAGGTAATCACTTATCCTGTGAACTTTTCTGGCATGACATGGAACTCTTCGATATTTGTTGCTCTCTGTAGGACTGCATTAACGAAACAATTGTCCAGTGCTTCTTCACCTTTTAGTTCTCCTCTTAAATGATAAACACACTCAAACTGCAAATGTATGTGATGTTGAATCTTTTTAATGCACATCAGCGTTTAATAAGCAATTAAGATTTAACGTTAAGAGAGTGAAATAATTCCACATCTTGTCGTGTTTGCTTCCGTTATGCGATCATATTAACTATGTGTAGTACTCGAAGTTTTTACATTGTGGATGTTATTTAGTAATTGTTATGTGTCACATCATTCTCTCTGACCAACAATTATTCTGCCAGTTGAAAAGGTGGATCAAACTAAAAAACGCAGAGTGGAGCGCTCGCGAAAGTAAGCGTGATCATATTCGTATCATCTTCGTCATTGGAAATTTTTCATATCATTTGGAAGCTTAGGCCTAATTTATCAGATTGCTGCCAATTACGAAGTGTCTGTCATATTTCCAGTGCTTGGGCCAATGACTCACATGGAGTTCTTTTTCTGCGCATGAAAGAAAGAAAGCATCAAAAGAGAAATTAAGAAAATTTTAATTAAAAAGTACTCTCCACAGACTTTGATTTTGCTATCCCAGAATAGCTCAAGTCAGGATTATGAAATACTTTTCTGAATGTGTCTGAATACACGATATGAGTGCAGAAAAATGAATTAGAAACTGAATCTACCTACGTAAATACAGAGGTCAATCAATACATATATAGATATGATTATGCCCATGAAGCCTTGACTTACATTGCATTTTCTTGGGGCTGTAGAATGGCCGAGGCAAAAGAAAGAAACTTGGTTCCGGCAGTTCCGTCTGATATGCAAGCAGTGTTGAAGAGGTGTGAAAATCTTGAAAAGGAAGTCCGGTCGCTCAAACTTAACTTATCTTTTATGAATAGGTAACGCCATACTTGTTCAATTGCAATTGCATTATCAGAAACTCGGAATAAGTTTTGTCAGCTAACATTATGGATCCAGTGGTTCAGTTTTTCTTTGCTGCCTCAGTTCTGTAAATTGTTAGGACTCCAATTACAAGGTGTTCTGCTTTGAGAGTCTATGCAATAACTGGACCCTTGTGGAATTATATTTCAGGAAGGATTCTGAGCAGACTAAGCAGATTGAAGAACTTCAGAAACAGAATGAGGAATTGACTGAAGAAAAAGAACGCATGCTGGAAGAAATTGAGAGGATCCTTTCAGAAACAGGCAAGATGTAACTTGATATTTCATTGTACATCTTAGTACAAAGCCCAAACAGCAAATATTTGATAGAAAGCTGAAAATTTTTTCAAGGAGGTTTGAGCATATGATATCGTAAGCAAGGCTGTATGAAGCAGAAAATATGGAGCCTGGTAGCCATGTTGTGGCATTATGTGTGCCTGAAGTCACTAGTCCCCCAGTATATAAGATACATGGCAGACTATATATATCTATTCAACTCTAATTGCAACCTCACAATTTGACTTTGGCAAAGAAGTTGTAACAATGTCGAACTCATATTTGCCATGAATTTAAACATTTTTGCCCAAAGCCGTTATTCTAACATCTCAAAAGCTGTATGCATGAACCAAAGCTTGTTGAATACCAACAATAAATGCAGAAAAAAGTAAAGTGGCTACTAGCACGCCACTAGTGCCTACTTGTGGAAAACTCGGATTTCCGATCAGTGACAGTGAGCTTCCAAGTTCAGGAAGCACTCAATGGCTAATTGGTAGAAGCACGAGAATGGATATAAGAAATAGAAAGGAAAACTATTGTGGAAGCCAATTTAATACTAAGTGAACACGGTTTTCCTTCTATTATCCTTGGTATAGGAACAGTTGAGAAAATAGAACAGAGTAGAAATATAGATGCAACATTCTATCTAAACCAAACAAACCCCTGATAAATCTAAATACATGGCCTTTTTATTTTTCAAAATCGGACCATAATTTCTGCCTCCACTTACGAATTTCAGTTCCTCTGTGTCTCTTTGAGAAATGCACTTCTAATAGCATGTAGGTGTTTGAGAACATCTGCGATGTCCATTCTTTCTTCGGGCAAATCCCCAGAACAGATGACCCCAATTCCGAAAATTGAAGCATAACACTCGCCTAGTTGAATCCTTGATGAAGTGGCCTTGGTTGTATCATCATCTTGCAGCAATAAGAGCTTGGGATCTATGATCTGGACCGCTCCATGCGGAAGAGACATTTTAACAAACGCATGTAGTCCCTTAGTCTTGCTGAACATTTCGTCAGTGGGTCTCTTTCCTGTGAACATTTCAAGTAGCAGAATCCCATAGCTGTATATGTCACCTTTTATTGATGGTTCTCCACCCAATCCATATTCTGCAAGTTGAAACATGTTTATGAGCTGCAGGTACTATTGAAGTTCTTAGCCCATTAGTTTGAGAATTACCTGGAGCAACATAGCCAATTGTTCCTCTTATTCCAATTGAACTAGAGGCTGAGCCAAAAGGGTTGCTTGTATTTGCTGAATGAAGCTTTGCGAGGCCAAAGTCACCCACATGGGCAGTGAGGTCATTGTCAATGAGAATGTTGCTGGGCTTTAAATCACAGTGAACAATTTGTGTATCGCAGTGGTGATGCAGATAATCCAAAGCAGCTGCCACATCTATTGCTATGTTCAGTCTCTGCATAAAGTTCAAGTGTTTTGCTTGTTGGGGGTCATCGTGAGATGGGCTTGAGTGTAACCAAATGTCCACATTACCATTTGGCTTGAACTCAAATACCAGAGCTTTGAAGTCATTGCCTTTGTGATCAATACTTGAGCAAGAAGTAATAACCTTGATTAGATTCCGATGTCTAATCCTCCTGAGAGCTTCACATTCTGCAATGAAACTTCTGCTGGCTCCTGGTTGGTGAAGCTTCAACACCTTCACAGCAATGACTTGTTCATCTTCGGTGACCCCTTTGTAAACAAAGCCGTATCTTCCCTCACCAATGAAGTTTGCTGGAGAAAATTCACCAGTAGCTCGATGAAGCTGCGAATAAGAGATTTTTGGGATATGGCTTCCCAGTGATGAAGCGGATGATGCTTTTTTCTCTTTGGACCTTCTCCTTCTTAAGTGAATGGCAATAAAACCTGCTAGAAGCAAGGGGATAAAGACAGGAATACTAGCTATGATTGCAATTACTCTATGAGAAAGATGTGTCCTTTCTTTCTTTACATTTTGTGGGCAAGGGGGCAACTGGAGTTCCTTAACCCCTCCACAAAGATTTTTGTTTCCAGCAATTGAAAAAGCACTCATGTTTGAGAAGACTCCTGTCCTAGGTACCTCGCCCTCAAAACTATTGAAAGAAAGATTGATATACAAAATGAAAGGTAGTTCACCTAAAAACTTTGGAATGTTGCCAGAGAGATTATTACGAGAAATTTTGAAGATAAGAGGACCAATTTTGTAATTTTCCCATGTCTTACTATTCTTTCGGTAATTAGTTAGAATTAGAATGTAATTAGTTACAGGTTCTCTTGTATAAAACCAACATTGTACATTCTGTAAATACATAATTTTCAGAGCAATAAAATTCTCATGAAATCTTTCCTATTTTTCTTCTTCTCCGATCAATCTCTGATCGTTTTTTTATCTCTTTAACATGGTATCAGAGCCACTGTAGTTGGCGTCGGTGCTAGCTTTCCTTTTCTGCTTCCGATCTCTGTCCTTTTTCCCCTTTTTCGTTGTGATTTTTCATGGCTCTCACAGATCTTTCTAAGATCGATTTCTACCATCCCCTTTACCTTCATCACTCCGACACTCCGGGTACGGTTCTAATTTCTCATCAGCTAAGTGGTGTTGAGAACTACAGCGTCTGGAGTCGCTCTCTTCGTGTTGCTCTTCTTGCGAAAAACAAACAGGGTTTCATCGATGGGACATGCAAACGTGAGGATTATGAGTCTGATCTTCAACCTCAATGGGACCGATGTAATGCTCTTGTATTCTCTTGGATATTAAACACATTCTGCAAGGATCTCTCGGCCGGCATTGTTTTCGCCTCAAGTGCAGCCTTGGTTTGGCAGGATATGAAGGAGCGTTACGACAAAGTGGAAGGCTCTCGTATTTTCTATCTTCATCGCAAGATTTCAACCATTTCCCAAGGTATTTCTTCGATTCCAGCTTATCATACTAGACTGCGTTTACTGTGGGACGAATATGATGCACTTGTGACATTTTCTTCTTATGAGTGTGATGGATCTCGGCAGAATGCTACTCACTTGATGCAACAGCGCCTCTTCCAGTTTTTAATGGGTTTAAATGAATCATATGCCTCCGTCCGTCGTCAAATTCTACTCATGAGCCCTTTGCCCACTGTGAACAAAGCCTATTCGCTGCTCATTCAAGATGAAAGCCAAGCTCAGATTTCTTCTTCACCATCTATGGCCTCTGAACCTACTGCATTGGCAGTTTCTAATGTTTCTTCCTCCAAATCCACCTCCAAAGCAACCAAGAAGTATCAAGGAAAATGTGAACATTGCAAGATTACGGGCCATTGTATTGAAAATTGCTATCGTTTGAATGGGTTTTCGGCAAACTACAAATTCACTAAGAAACCGGCAGCTAACAGTGTCACCATTGAATCTTCGATTGAATCTGATGTCAAGGCTCCCTCACATGTTTCTTCTACTTCCCAGGGTCCGGTTTTCACCCAGGAACAATATGAACAATTTTGAGTCTGCTTCACAAGCCACCAACTGTGACTGCAGCAGCTCACATGGCAGGTATATCTCTTCCTACACATGCACCTGCCCCTGTTCAGTGGATCCTTGACACGGGGGCAACTAGTCACATGACTTATGACCTTCACTGCTTGGATTCGCTTGTTACATGCACATCTCGTTCATCATTTGTACGCTTGCCTATAGGAACCTTTGCTCCCATTAAACACATTGGCTCTCACACTTTACCTTCACAGCATGTTCTCACCAATGTTTTACATGTCCCTGACTTTACTTATAATCTCATTTCAGTCTCTAAACTGACCAAAGACCTCAATTGTCATGTTATTTTCTATCCTCAATTTTGTGTACTGCAGGACCTTACCAATGGAAGGATGATGGGGATTGGTAAAGAATCAAATGGCCTATACTTTCTTCTTTCACAGCAACCTACAGAAACTACACCAACAGCAAACATATCTACAATTGTTCATCCTCAACCTTCATTGCCTGATGATACATCTTGTTCATTTTCTTCTGTTTTTGATGTTTCAAATCATGTCACTTCTCTTGTTTCCTCCAAAGAATCTGTTTCTCTCTGGCATGCCAGACTTGGTCATGTATCGTTTTCAAAAATGAATAAAATTTCACAGTTTAAACATGTTTTATCTCCTGTTAATTCTTGTACTTGCCATGTTTGTCCTCTAGCCAAGCAAAGCAGGTTAACTTTTCCAATAAGTCAAACCAGGGAATCCTTACCTTTTTCATTAATTCATATTGACCTTTGGGGACCATACAGAATATCCACTCACAGTGGACATAGATACTTCCTTACCATTGTTGATGATTGTACAAGGATGACCAAAATTTATCTTTTGAAACTTAAACATGATGCCTTCATTTTTTAAAGCAATTCATTGCCTTTGTTCATACACAATTTTCAGCCACTGTTAAGATTGTTAGAAGTGACAATGGGTCTGAGTTTTTCAGTACTGAAGGCAGTTCATTTTTTACATCTTTGGGAATCATACACCAGAGTTCATGTGTTCATACACCTCAACAAAATGGGGTGGCTGAACGCAAACATAGACATCTTCTTGACATAGCCAGAGCCCTTTGTTTTCAATCTAGTGTTCCAAAGAAATTTTGGCGGGAATGTGTTCTAACTGCCTGCTATCTTATAAACAGATTACCAACTTCTGTTTTACATTGGAAATCGCCCTATGAGCTTCTATATAAGAAGCAACCTTCCTTGAGTCATTTCAAAGTCTTTGGTTGCCTTTGCTACACAACTGTCCCAAACTATCATGACAAATTTTCACCCAAAGCAATCCCCTCTGTTTTTATGGGTTATTCTATGGTTCAAAAAGGTTATGTGTTGTTTAACCTTGATACAAAAACGTTCTTTGTAAACAGGGATGTCATCTTCCATGAGAATGTTTTCCCATTCAAAATTCCTTCCAAAGAACAGCCTCTTTTTCTCTTCACTGAATTAACAACTGATGTTGATTCAGATTTTTTAAACTTACTTTCTACACCATCATCACACACTCAAGATCAGCCACCTTCTTCACCTGCTGCACTTATCCCTATACCTTCACAAACAGCTCCATTACCAACTCCTATCAATCCATCCTCCTCTGTCCATGACCAATCAACCTCACCATCTCAACCATTACCTTCAGCTCCTATCAATCTAAAGAGAAGCTCTCGACAACACAAACCACCAAACTGGATGCAAGATTACATTTGCCAATCCTCCTCACCAACACAGGTCAGTATCCCATCTCTAATTGCATCTCATATCATCATTTGCCTTTACATACACAAACCTTTTCTGCCACTATTTCCCAAATCACCGAACCACAAACTTATTTAGAGGCAAGTAGTCACAAATGCTGGCAAGATGCCATGTCACAGGAAATTCAAGCACTGGAGGAAAATAAGGCATGGGAAATAGTGCCCTTGCCCCTGGTAGACGTCCAATCGTCCTTGGTGGAGTAGTGACGATTCCATTTATGTGAGAAGAGAGGTTATTGGCAGAAAGGAGAGGTAATATGTGAGTTCTCCATAATAGATAATTAGAGGAGGTGAGCTTAATGGCGACTTAATGATGAATAGAAGGTAAGATTGTTGGAATAGAGAATGTTGAAGATGTAGCCATCGAGGAAAGACTTGGGTTAGAGAGGCCCAGAGAGAAAAAAAATGTTTAAGTCAAGAACGAGAAAAGAAAAAAGGGTGTTTAGGCCAGGAATTGCTCTAATGCCATGTAAATTACTTGATCTGGAATTTCTTATGTGTATTTAGTATCGAAGGTTACAATATATATAGCTATATAGCTGCACTATTTTAGGAGCTAACTTATGTACTGTTAAGTCATCAATTTGCATTGATTTTATACTTAATTATCTTTAATGTGTTGAAATTATTATCCGAAATTAATAGAATTATCTTATAATTTTTTACCGATGATTTTCAACACCTCAGAGATGAAATTGAGTCAAAAAGATGCAAAAGAATAAAGAAAATCTGAAATTCCAACTTTGACAACAATTCAGTGACTAAGAGTGGGCACGTCTAAGAATGAAATTAATCTGCAGATCACTTTTCAAGATTCAAAATCGAGATTTTCACAATCTTTAAAGATTATATTGCCATCTATCAAGGGGATTGACCACCTGAAATTAGGAGATACATTATCTGCTGAAAATCAAGGAAAGATAGAAGACAAATTGAAAAAAGCATAAAAGGGGGGCAATTACTGTTCACGCAGACTAAGTTTTAGATAGATTTTCATTTTCTGCACTTTTTCCCTTTAGTCTTGTTGCGTTTTCTGCATCTTTTCTTCCATATTTTCGTATTCTTCAAGAAAGACCAGGGATGGAGACTTGTTATGATGTTATTTCTTTGATTTCTATTTTCGTTATGAATAGCTAAATTTCTTTTCTTGGTTAAGGGAAGCCGTGTTATCCGTTATTATGTGTGAGATGTTTCAATAAAGTTTATGTTGTTGATGAACATTAAATATCTTCCGATTTACTCTTTCTAATTGAATTGGTTGATTTCTAAGTGCGCAACTAGTGATTAATTTGTTCAATCGCTAGATTAATAAAATATGACATTCAGTTCCGCTAATCAGAAGTAACAATTAGGATTACCTTCTTTACGTTAGAGTTGGAAATTCTAATGAGATATTTACTTGATTGATTTCATGTCATACATGTATTTCGCTTGTTCATTGGTTCTTGATTCATAAAGCTATTATTCAATTAAACCTATGATCGTATTTAGGTTGTTGTTTAATAAGAATGCTAGGATACATGTTCTTAGTCATTACACTTAAGAGAAAACATCCCCAATGAATGTTTACTAATGACTGAAATTTTATATCGAGGATCCATATTAGCGTAATAACATCGGTGACCCGAAAATCAAGGGATTTTCCATGCAATTTTTAGATCCAATTTTTTTTTATTTTCGAATTTTCTTATATTTTTTCTTAAATTGCCGTGAACCAAACCCCCTCCCCCTTTCATTACTTTGTTTTAGTTTTAAACTCGCTAAATTTTACCGTTAAAGATTCCTCGTGAGAACGATCCCTACTTTCCACTATTACATTATTTTGTATTGATGGAAGTTGATTTCTTTTTAAATTTGGCTGCAGATGAAAACAATACCATGTACATTTCAAAATACAAAATTATTTGATTGTTGCTAATTTACAGGAACTGATTGAATGGCTTTGAATTGCTTGAGCTGGAATGGACGGAAATCTTATTGGTTTGAATGAAAGGAAATCCTGCTAGTCGCAAGGAGCTATCAACCCCTTGTCAATTACAATCGTGATATGCCACAATTTGTCAGATGATAGACTTCAATTTAGTGTAGGATTATTTCTCAACTATAAGTGTAACAATTATATCTATTTGAATACAAGTCCAATTAATATCTTATATTTCCAATCAATAAATAAAATGTCAATATATATATATATATATATATATCTGTGTGTATATATATATATATACATATATATATATATACGTATATACATATATATACATATATACATACATATATATATATATATACGT
>JANSVB020000098.1:1185049-1198668 GCA_025504935.2 Erythroxylum haughtii
AACCAATTTTAAGTTTGCTTTAAAACATTCTAATTCCATAGTGATACATCAAATAGAAAACTTAAGTTCAAGTTCTCCCCCATTCTACTTCGAGGTATTGGCCTTTAAAATAATTATTCTTTAGTTTTAACTCAAAACATTTAATTATCTTTCCAAGGCTTTGTAATAACTTAGTTTATTCTTAATAAGGACCCAATATCTGCTTTTAGCTATTGATTTTATTGTAAAATGATTTCTCTTTTGGGATCTTAATTTATTACCTTTCTTCTTTTAAGAAAAAACATGAAAGTGAAGAAGAAGAGGAAAATCCATATAACGAAGGTGATAATGATTGCATTATATAAATTACAAACGATTTCAAGAACTACTTAAAAAAAGAGCTTGTCAAAAGAAGAGACATCAAAGGCAAAGGTAAATTTTATTTTAAAGCATAAACCTAATATTTTTTATCAATATATTAAACCATAACATGTGAACATTAAAGTCCTAAACTTAAAGAAGCATATTAAGAGAAATATGAAAGTAGAGAAGCCTTGGAAGTTATATAGGATAACATAAGTAATTTTGAAGAAGAATTTGAGCATAGAGTGGTGACCATGTGTTATATACGATATAATAATGAAGTAACTTTTATGATAATAATAATGATGATTTTGTGCATATGATGAGTTTGTTAGCATTTAGCACTTTGAGTTTTTTATCATCCTCAAAATGTAAGAAAAATCAAAATGTGTTAGATATGCATAAAAGAAAACAAGAGATTGAAAATGAATTAGTCAAAGCATAAGCATCATTGGATAAGACTAAAGATAGTAGCATAATGCATGAGAATGAGACAGTTAGAAAAGATATTATGGCTTTGAGAGCATCTTTTGAGAGGTTTAACAAAAGAACAAAAATTACACACCTTGTTGAGTAAACAAAGGAATCTAAGTGATAGATACATAATAAAATATGTACAAAAGTATAGTTCATCTAGTGCTAAGATAATCGTTTGTCATCAAAAAACATATTCATAAATATGACACCGTTTATAAGATGACCAATGGTTAAGTGCATTCCTATATAAGAATGGTAAAACATCATCATATACATCTAAAATAGAACATTTCATGCATTACATATATGGTTTACACTTATAGACATGTTTAGTTCAGCTCACCCTTTTTTAAATTTACTAAAATAAACTTCTTTCGTTGAATTTTTGGTTTTCATTTCTTTTTAAATTCATAATTTATTAAATTTGTAAACATTTGTTTCGATTGTAACAATATTAGTTTTAATAAATAACAAATATTAGTTTATAAATAAAATTTTATGTAATGTTTACTTGTTTAGTTATTTATTTTAATAAAATATAATTAACTTATTAGTAATATTTATTACCAATAATATATAAGAGATTAAAATAAAATTACTTACTTAAATATTTTATAAAATTAATTTATCTCTAACTTCTATTTATACTAATACTAAATGTATAACTCCATTGATATAAAGATAAGTTTTATTTTCTTAAAATAGAAAAAAATCAATAAACAAAATAGAAATTATAACAAAAAATAAAAGTGGAACCAAATGATCTATAAGAGAAATAACGACTTTGTACATACATATATAAGCATGAGACCTAGGAATCCAAGTTTGAGAAATAATTATGAAAACATATTATTGATCCTTAGAAAGTACAAGAGAGGAGGGTTAAGTATCTACGTTCACTTTTCCCCTTATTTAAAAAATAATAAATATATTACCTACTCTAATAAATGATTATAAAAAATTCGTATAAGGCAATTACAAAACAAACACAATAATAATAAAAGAGAATAGGAAAAGAAAGATAAATCTTATTTATAGTGATTCAGCTAAACAACTCTTAGTCTACGTCCATTCCTCATTTTTCACTTGCAAATTTACTAGTTTCTTCCTTTAATGTACGAAGAGGAATCCTCTATATAACATTTTTTCATGAACGAAGGAATTTTTACATTCATCTTATTTTAACATAAGTCAAGAGGAAACAGTTATAAATCTTGCTCAAGATCTAGAAAAACCATCACAATATGCACCTTAAGCAATTTATCTTATTGAAATAATTGCACAACCTTGAAACTTTTCCTTCAATTCCTTTAATTATTATGTATTTTAGTTAACCTAAATACTTTCAATTGTAGCACTTGCTCCTTTAGTTATTTTGATTTATTTATTTTGTCTTTTATTTTTTCAATTACTTATTTATTTTATTTAATTATCTATTTTATTTATTTTCTGTTTATTTATTTACTTACTTTATCATTGTTTTTATTTTTATTTTCATTTAATTATTTATGCATAAATTTTGTTATGTATGTGGAATTTTTTTTCTTCTAATCATTTTTTCAAAAACCTTTTTTTCTCCTTGAGACTTTTAGAAACAACCTCATTACTAACTAAGGGTAAGGTTTCTTACTTTTAGACCTCTCCATACCTAGTATCTCAATAGGATTCATATTGAAATGTTGTTATTATTGTTGTTGTTATTATTAAAGTAATTGCATATTATTATTGAAGTAATTGCATAATCATATAACTTAAAATCTCCATCTACTACTCATGCTAATGAACTAAAACTTATGCAATATACTCATTCATTCAAGTACTCTCTCTAGCCTCTCAAGTCTCATATGTTAAAAAAATTTCTCATACATCCTATATGATTTCTTTGGGAATGAATTAAAATGTTTTGAAGAGTTAAAAAAATATATGTAGTTGAATGCTCAAGATTTTTTTTTTCGAAATCTCAAAAACAAAATGTCTAATGTGATGTCTTCAGATCGATATCTAAGGCCTATTTGATGATTATATTATTTTGAAAAAAGAGAGACTAAGATAAAAGAAACATACTAAGTAAATGGTTTGCTCGGTTTAATGAAAGCTAAAACATACTAGCTCTTTTTTTTATTTAT
Source organism: Erythroxylum haughtii (assembly GCA_025504935.2). NCBI lineage: Eukaryota > Viridiplantae > Streptophyta > Magnoliopsida > Malpighiales > Erythroxylaceae > Erythroxylum > Erythroxylum haughtii. Next base: position 1,187,995 of record JANSVB020000098.1, read on the forward strand.
TTTTATCTTTTTAGTTTAAAGTTTCCTTAATATGAATTCTTAACTCAACTTTCAATTATATTCATAAGTTAACCTAAAATTTTAAAAATAAAAAATATTGCCTAGAAATCAAGTTACTTAAAAAAATACATGTAATTTGATTACGCCAAGCTTTAAATCAAAAGTTGAATCACATAACTAAAACAATTAAAATTAACATGTGATAAAATCAATTTTATACCAATGATGAATATAGAATCAACAAGTAAAAATCCCTTCTCTTTTTTTTTTCTTTTTTCTCTTCAATTTTGCAAAAAATAAAATAATACTATTAAAAATTGTCTAGGACGAAATTAAGTATCAAAAAAGGATCCTATGATTATGAATATAAGAAGTTCCTTCTTCTTTTTTTCTCTTTAGTTTTGCAAACAACAAAAAAATAATACGAAATTTGTATGGGAAAAATTATCTATAAAGATCTTACGATTTTCTTACATATTTTAATGATGAAGAAAAAAGGAGGTTATGAAAGAAAAAAGAAATGATTCTTCTTTACCAACCTTACCCCATCATCCCTACATCTTCACTAACAAACATGGGACTTCGAGGATATCAAAAACTTGGTAAATTTTGTGATAATCGTCAGTTGTTTTTGTCTGCTTAAAGACATTATGCATTTAAATTTTCAAGATGATAATAAGAATGAAAGGTAGATTAATTTCATGATCGAGAAAACCCAAGCCATATAAGTGATTGACATGTAGAAACTTGTTTATCTTTTATTGGAGACAAATGGTGCACAAGATTGAAAAAGATATCAAAGGTGAATCGGAGAGAAGTTTAATATGTTAGATAGTCAGCTAATACTCTTATAGAGTGAAGGATAAAGTTTTTCAAGTTTTATACAAAAGAGAGTGTAAATCTATCATTATTTATAAGTCTTGTGGGAAGCTTGATGTATTTGACTTGCACAAAATTACCTATTTTATTTGCAGCTGAACTTGTTGGTCAATTTATGGAAATGCCTTATGAAGTTCAACCAAGAGAAATTTTCAATATCTCAAAAGTACAATTAACTATAATATATTTTACTCATTTTACAAAAAGATAATTTAGTGAGTTTTAATTATAGCAATTTTGGGAGAGATCTTGATTATAAAAAAAGTATTATTAGATTTGTTTTCTTCTTGAAAAATAATGCAATCTCTTGTTTTCATAGAGACAATCCATAATCTCTTTTTAAATGTGAATCAGTTATAGTTGGAGCTCAATTTAAATCAAGTTGAACCAATAAAAATCATGACTGATAATAATTCTGCTTCTAAATTGGTAAAGAATGCTTTCAATTATAAAAGATAATAGTATCAAAAGTTATTTGCACATATTTTTTATTATTTTTTACACTTAATTAAATTAGCAAATGGTACGTCTTTGCATGTAATTCTTTAAATAAACTTGAATAATTTATATTAAAGTAATAAGACTGTTACAAGAAATTTACAATAGTAAGTGGTACAGATTTTGTTATACATGTGTCTGCATGATGCTTTAGTTACATTTAGATGTTTGAAGTACATGTATTTTAAGAAAGCTGCATTTGTGGTTAGAAAATCAGACCTTAAAAAGTGTACCACTTAACCCTACGATAAAAGAGGAATTTGGGTGCTTATGGAGGGGCACGGGCCTAAGGTAGTGAATAAGAAAGGATGCTAATAGATGAAGAAGGAAAGGAGGAAGTGCTCAAAGAATATATATGGGGTGAAAGGTTATTCTAATACCGCGCAATTCCAAAAGAATTTGGTCAGGAATATTTCGCAAATACATCATTGCTCTCTGTTTCATTCTCTACCAAATCCAACAATGGTCAGGAATATTTCGCAAATACATCATTGCTCTCTGTTTCATTCTCTACCAAATCCACCAATGGTTTACTCACTCTATCCAACATGTAATATATATCGGCTATTTCTGCGTGACACGCATCCCCGACAACAAACTCGTGTACAATACCATCAATTTCAATGGAGCTACAACCAGGCATCTTTCTAACTCCAAGACTTTTCATGTTCCTTCTCACTTGCGTCACGTCTTCCCATTTGTCTGAAAATGCATAGATGTTGGAGAGGAGTGTGTGAATGCTAGAGTCCCCTGATTTTATCATCAACAAACGCTTAGCCAACCTCTCACCCATCTCTAGATTCCCATAGATTCTACAAGCACTAAGTAACGAGCCATAAATTGGAACTATGGCATCATTTTCTCCATCTGGTAGCTCCTTTATCAACTCCTCTGCTTCACCCAACTTTCCAGCTCGACTTAGTAGGTCAATGAAGCAACCATAGTGTTCTAATTTTGGCTCCATATGGTACGTATTTTTCATGGATTTAAAGACCTCACGGCCTTGATTGACTAGTCCACCATGACTGCACGCGCTTAAAACACCAATAAACGTAATGTCATCAGGTTGAAACCCATCCTGCTTCATTTCGGAAAACAGCTTCAGAGCCTCGCCTGTCTTCCCATTCATGGCCAGCCCACAGATTATTGAAGTCCACGAGGGACTATCCTTCTCTCTCAACCCACTGAAGATTTCTAAAGCCTTTTCTACGTACCCACACTTGGCATACATTTCTATAAGAGCAGTACCCACAAAAAGATCCAGAGGAATTCTGTTTTCGTCTATATATCCATGAATCCACTTCCCCTGCTCTAAGGCTCCCATCTGTGCACAACCTGTAAGTAGGGTGACTACCACGAATTTATCTGGTTTAACCTTTTTGATTTGCATTTCTCTAAAAAGTTCCACTGCCTCATCAAACCGCTTGAATTGTACATAGCCATTTATCATGGCAGTCCAGAGAACAACATCTCTCACAGGACTCCTGTCAAACAACTCTCTAGCCTCCTTCAACTTCCCATATTTTACATAGCCGGACACAATAGTAGTCCAACAAATGACATTCTTGTAAGGCAACCCTTCAAAAACCTCCCTAGCTATAGTCAAGCAACCACATTTACAGTACATGTCCAGCAAGGCATTGCCAATAATAGAGGTCAATCCAACTTTATGTCTTAGATAGCAATGAATCTCCTTTCCATGTTCCAAATCTTCCACTGCAGCACAAGCGGAAAGTGTGCTAACCACTGTAGCCTCATCAGGCATTAAATTAGTATCAGTTCGCATGCGGCAAAAAACACTGATCGCATCCTTAAATCTCATACTCTTAACATACCCAGAAATTAGTACGTTCCAGGAAACAATATCTCTGTCAGGCATTTCATCGAACAGTTTCTTCATCGTATCAATTCGACCCAGTTGACGATACATGTCCATGAGCGAGTTGCACACAAAAATGCCAAACTCAGCTCCAGATTTCACCGCAAACCCATGAACCATTTCCCCCACTAAAGCTTTACCTAAGCAGCCAACAGCCTTAAGAACAAACGGGTAAGTGAAATTATCAGGCCACAACCCTCCTTCCCTCAACTTAGTAAACAGAAACAGAGATCTTCTAAAGTTACCTTTCTTTGCAAACGCTTTAATCATAAGGTTGTACATAAGCAAAGACGGGTTAGGTACGTAGTTAAATATTTTCTCCGCGTAATGCACGTCCCCGCGAGATGGTACAGTGCAACAGACGAGGAACTTGCCGACGGCGTCGTGGTCTTGGTGAAGGCCGAGTCGGAAGATGTGGGCTTGGACTTGCTTCAGAAGGATCAACGAAGTGCACTTCCTGAGAAGAGAGACACAAGAAGATTGCTTGTGGAGCCATGAGCAGTTTGTGGAGGTAGACAATTTGGTGGATCTTGAAAGGCACGAGCAGGAGGCTGTGGGAAACAATGGCGGGCTGCGTTGAAAAAGCATTCCTCATATTGGTTTCGCCGGGGCTTCTGGGATTTAGGTTATGTTTGGGAATTTAGGATGAAATGAAATGGAATGATAATTAATGGAACGGAATAGAATGGAGTGGAATGAAACGATAATTAATAGAACGGAATAGAATGGAGTGGAATGAAATGATAATTAATGGATCAGAATGGAATGGAGTGGAATGAAATGGAATAAAATGAATCACTCTATTGTTTGGAAGTTTAAATAAAATAAGAGAGAGACTCCTTTGATCATTGTTTGCAAGTGATACTAAAAATGACTTCAATAGAATTATTTGTATTTTTTTTGCGAAAATTACCCTTGTAATAAAATATGTATAATTGCCATGAAACTATTTTAGTAACCCCAAAGCATTTCAAATTGTAGAATGCCCAGAATATAGTTTTTTCATTTTCTTATATAAGCAATCAACTTTCTTGTTCTTTTTCACTAACTCTCATCGCACTGTACTCTTTGTTAGGCATTTATTCATGTGTCTTGTTATGGTTGATAATCATTTTTTGCGTTGTAAATCTATTTTTACATTTTACAGTGTATATTAATAATATATTTAAAATTTATGAACGTTCACAATGCTAACTTTATCAAGAACATTTGAGTCGTGTTTATTAATAACATATTTTAAATTTAAATTTTTGACGTAATAGTTGAAAAACGAAGCTCATGTCTCACGAATACAGGAAGCTCATTTGCTGCGTACTAAAATATAAAAAAACCTTTTTTTTCATCTTATCACCATTAACGTAACTATTATTTATAGCATTGAGATTAACAGTTCTATAAATTATAATATCCTCTAAGCAATATTATTTTTGAGTGCATTTTTGTCATTAAATTAGGGTTTGGAAGGCAAGCCATGTCATTCCATCCCTGACCCCCCAATTTAGGAGGTCACAAAATATTGAATTTTAGATGGCAAAGGATGGCTTTCAAAGTCATTAATTGCCATTTCATTCTGTTTCAAATAGACTCCCAAACAATGGCCTTAGTCATTTGGGTCATTCCCTTCCATCGCTCTACCCACATCCAAACATACCCTAAGGCTTGAAGTAAAATTGACAAGGAACTGAAAAGAGTGCATAGTAACTATTTCTAATGCATAATTCTTTGAATGCATTTTGGGTCTGATTTGAGAATAAGGAAAGCATAAAAATTAAAGACTCCATATCTGTGGATTGGCCAAGATTCTTATGAGCTTGTTATTTGGACTTAAATTTTCTTTTTATCTTATCTAGTCTCTTAAAATTTTATTTTATTTAGTGAATTAACTTCTTTTATATTATGCAATCACCATATAATTGAAAAATAATAAGTAAAATAATAAAATGACTTTTTATAGATTCACTTTAAGCTTGGGTTTATACTTAGGCCTAGTTATTAGAAAAACTTATTTGGTCCGACGATTCAAATGAGATTTTAATTGATTTTGAAATCATGATCCTATTTAAGTTTGGTCTAAAAGAAAAGGATTAAACTTATAATTACAAACTACACATTAATTCATGTCATGATAAAGATAAGTGAATTAACATGATGGGTTTAAACTTGAATAATCTCTTAAAATTGTTTTGGCTTTATCGACTCTTTTCTTGTTTTAATTACGTTTGAATCCTTACTTTTTTTTTAGAATTTTAAGCACTAACTTTATTGACTTTCACTATAAAGACAAAGAAAAATGAAAAATAATTGAGACATAATAAGCATAAGTGAAATGAATATCTAAAATTAACATTATGAAAATAAAATAAGGGATTTATCATATAATGTGTGTAAGATTAGTTGCTTTATTACATACTAAAGGCTTTTCTCGCTTTTGCTTGCTCATTGACTCACTCACATGCTTTCTTATAGAGCTTAATGATGTTAGCATGAGTGCGACGAAGATAGAGCATTCTTTTTTTTTAAAAAAAAAGAGAGACTGATGCTTATTTTAACTAGGCTTTTGTGATCTTTTGCCTCAATGTGTGCTTTTTTTGTGTGTGTTAAGGTTCAAGTTTCCTTCTTTACTTTGACACAAGTTTCCAACAAGTGTTTAGAAGAGATTGACCTAATAATTTATAAACGTTTGTTTTTTGACTTTTCTCACATAGGGACATCTTCCCCTTTTGAACTAACTAATATATGGAGACAAAACTTAATGCTTAAACTTAAGATCTAGGAATGCTTAATCATTTCGAGTTCATCGCTTTAGTATACCCGTTGCTAAATTGGCACCATTCCTTCTAAAAAACTTACAAGCAAGAAACCTAAGTGGACTACAATAAATTCCCTTCTTTGCTTCTATATAACATTGTAAAACATTATATGTTTTCTTGATGTTCGTTCTACATTATTGATATATAATCTTATATCTTATTTCTCATACAAAAAGATATTAGGATTGTGGTTTTGTGAGATTTGTTAACTTAATAATAATCTAAAAACTTTTAATATCATCAATGAATTCTTCTATATAATACTCAACAAATAGGAAATATAAATTTAACAGTTTCATTAGATAGAGCAAGCATGATAAAAGGCCACATTCACTTTGTCTTCTTTTTTTCCCCTCTCAAATGCCTCTTTATTACTTTGCTCCTTTTTACCTTTTTTTATATTTCTTAGGGGATAACAAATTATAAAGTGTTGAAATTTTTAATTTTTAATTTTATTATCCAACCTTTTAAAATTTTCAGTTAAGTATTCAATCTTTTAAAAATTAAATAACTCAGTTCAAAAGGTCTTTTTCATTAATATTTTATTGATGTTATTGATAAAAATTATAAAATTGACATTCAAGGGGATAAATGGCTCTTCATCTTTGTCAATATAATTTTTGAGCCTCTTATCACAAACACGTTAGTGGATATGTTTTTAAAATATAGTTACTTATTTAATGCTAAAAAATCATGTAGAGAAGATGTCTCGTAATCTCTTTAAACATTAATCTTTTATGTATTCTGTAAATTACATTAGTAAAATATTAATGAATAATGACCATTTAAACTGAGTTGTTTGATTTCTAATAGTTTATAAACTTTAATTGAAGATTTAAAATTTTGAATACTAAAATGAAAACATAAAAAAGTTATTACGCTTGGTAATTCATTGTCAATATTCCCTAGTATTACCACATGTATTCCAATAAGTACATCATTGCCTACTTTTGTATAGCAACCACCATTCTCTTAAATGGCTCCTTCTAATGTTATATCGTGAATTAATGAGAGTTATTGTTCTGTGGTTAAGTAATATGCTTTCACAAATTCTAATAGCTAGATGTATGTCAACCACTAAAATCTCGTTTATATAGCTTCGTAATACCAAGGTCCAAATCCTCCATCTTTAATTATAAAAAATATGGTCTACCTGATAATATTGTAAGGATTGGTAACACTTAAGGAATAATAGGACTGAGCAATATGATGTGCATACTAGATATCTATTTTTAATTCTTTAATAATCATTTCAAAAACCATCTAAAGCTTCCTTTAACTTTACGGCCACTAAAATGGAAGGATAAGTTGATTCATCCACTACTTGTTGAATGAAGAATAAGGCTTTGATATCTTTCTTTCAATTGTCTTGATTATATGCTAGTTTAGCTTTATTGTTGCCTTTCTCTAACAATCTCTTAAGTCCTATAATAAGATCAATGTCTTCTGTCTCTAGCTTGCTACTTTGGAAATGTGAAAATGTTGGCAACAAAAGGTTTACACTATTATTGTTAGCTATTAACTTTGTGATTTCTTGTTCTAACTCATCTCTCCTCTTGTTTCTTAGTTTTCTTTTCTCCTTTGTTATTTTTCTTTTTTCTTTTTCAAGTTTTTTCATTTTTCCCAAACTATAAAACAATTTCAAAATTCTCTCATTCCTTATCATCTTTATAGTAATTGTTACCTCTGATGGTGAAGGCTACCTGAATCTGACATGATTAAAGCCTGAAGAATAATTGATGGAACTATTGTATAGTTTTTTTATTAATTGCATGAATACATGCTCATAAGGCCTTAGATGTAATTTGTATTTTAGTTGATACTTCAACTTAGTGACAGTATATATCAAGTTAGATATATAATTATTGAGTGTAAAATTTAAAAGAATTTGTGGTAATTGCCAGGTTGAATTATATATCCTCCTCATTATCAAGATTCTACTAGAACATTAATAATTCTAAAATATGGATGGTTAATTTATACATCAAGAGGATAACTGTTAGCCTTTTAATAATTATAAGACCATTTTGCTAGTCATTGGTGAGCCTTTGCCAAAGACTGACACAATATGAAGAAGGTATTCCAAATGACTAAGGTAATTTAACTAATGTGATTCAGTTTAAGTTTCAGTTAGCTTTAAGGGATTGATCTAATCCACTTTAAATTGATGGAAGTCCACTTCAAATATGTTCCTTTGCTTGTTCTTCGTTCTTTTTATCATCATAGGCTATCACTATATGTTTTTTTAGCCCTTTTGAGGCTTCAACAAACCCCATGGAACTCTCCCTATTTTCTCTTTGTTTTGTCCTTTTATAGCTTAAAATTAAGATTTTTGGAGTCAACACAATCACCCACACTGCCATATGCATAGTTTTATCCCTTAATCTTGCTTCAATTCTTAAAAAATCATGTAGAAACATGATCCCAAAGAGTTGCATTGTCATGGACACAAGAGTGTCCACCTTCACATGACCGTGTCCCATAAGGATATCTTTAGTCCTTCACTTTTCTACTTCAATTATACCCAATTTTTACTTCCAACCCATATAAAGGAAATTAGGACATAAAAACTTAATATGTATGAATTAAGAAACAATAAGAAACTTTCAAGTAAACAAAAAAAAGCACTAAATATGAGATTAGAAATATAGTCTATTTAGCATTTATCAAACTCCTCCATACTTAAGCATTTACTTGTCCTTAAGCAAATCAATTTAATTACTCTCTCAAATTAATAAGAAACAACTTTCAGAAACTATTAGACAAATCAAAAATATCCATCAAGCTTCTCCATTATTCATTTAATTGAAAAGTTTATTGAATTGTTAAACAGTTAGTTAATTACATTAAATTATAAATCAATCCAATTTAATCCATAATTCTTCAAATTTTAATAAATTCACACCATTTTATTTGATGAATAAAGTGAACATACATAAGAAAAATGAAAACTTTAAACATTTTATACCCTTTTTTAAAAATCAAACAATAAATTCACACAATCTAAAAGCATTTAGAAGCTTGTTTGAAAAATCATCTAGTTGTTTGATGCGAGAGTAAACACCTTGTCATAAATACCCCTAGTTACTAGGCACTATCTCAAGTGGTTATTAACACTGCTCGTTAACTTTGACCTTTTTACTAGTACAAAGCCAACAAAGTAAAATTATTTGTGCTTGTTTACTCACCTTCTAAATGTGTGTGTGTGTGTGTGTGTGTATAATATAGAAATTGCTCAAAAAGGATTCACATTTAACTTATATATACTAGTTATCCATAAAGTATCATAATGCATATTAACTATCCATTCACAATCTTAATGAACTAAATTGCAATCAACATAATCATCAAAACTTATAACTATTTGCCTAAATAAATCAAATCACAATTATAACCAAACTTATAATGAATCATCTTGATCAACATCTTCTTAAAAAAAATCGTGAATTATTCATTATTAAGCTAATTATAACAAAATTGACTAGTTTGATTGTTAAGTTCATCCCCCACACTTAAGTTATAAATTGCCCTCAATGTATAAAACATGTAAGAATAATGAAAACTATGAAAAATAAAGGAGGGTGAGGATAAATGGTATTCCCCTAATAGTAAAATTTTTTCAACCTGATCTAATATTATGAACTTCTATCCAATATCAGCAAAATTTTTTCTACTCTTAAAAAAGAGTTAATGATGCCTTTGTAACATATAAAACTCCAACAAATCTTAAGTATAAAATTAGGACCATCAAAATAAAACTATGAAAATAACTAAACTACTTATGAAAATCTTACAAACTACTTAATTAAAATAAGAACACCTAATTGTTGGGTTACCTTCTAATTATTACTTCTTTATGAGTCTTATAATTGGACTTTTTAGCAAGTCCTTATTCAACCTAGATATATAATCAATTGCTTGCTTCTATCCATTTTCCCATATGAGAGTTCACTAGCCTGCAAATAGGTCATATGCTGCAAAATAATAAAGATATAAGGTATCAAATTAATAAAATAGAGTAAACCCACTAGTGCCCTTTTTACTAACTAACTTTCAATATACAAGGAATAATAAAACCCCTTGGATCTTTGATTGAATCCAAAATTTTATTTTGTGGGAAGTAGGAGACCTATGTACTTAAGACGAACATCGATAATTACTCAATAGCCTCCTTACTTAGCTCTTCCCCTTCATCTTCATATATGTAATCATTCTTCTCTTCTTAAATAACTGCTTCCTCCATTTCTTCTTCCTTAATCTTCTTTTTCATCTCATCTGCCTTCTTTTTTAAATAAAAGGTTCCTACTTTTCTTTAACCTCTAGGTTCCCTCCACTTTGTAAATTTATTATATCCGTATGTCCCCTCAAATTTTAATAAATGTATTCAGGCACAACACCTGACTAGTTAGTTCTAAAGGGAGCAACCTCAGTTATACAATGAATTTTATAAGAGCATTTTCAACACGTTGTTACTCCTATTGCTTCTATTTTTATAGAAGTCCAAATGAAGCATAATTGTTCCATGGACATTCATAATAATTTCTCCACTCTTGAGTATAAATATTCTCATATAATGTGTTTTGAGGCCACTTCTACATGCAAATTGGG
>JANSVB020000098.1:1200908-1223449 GCA_025504935.2 Erythroxylum haughtii
CAAATAAAATTATAATAAGATCATAATTATAAGATTCATATTGCATTTATGTATTATTTATAAATTGCTCCTGATCGATATTATCTTGATGTTGGACATTAATAGAGCATAAAGAATAATATACTTTATATTTCTTCCTTATGAAATAAGTAGTTGAACTCATAAGTTAAAATATAGAGATATTTAAACAAACAAGTGGTGCTTGATAAAGAACAAATTCAATGAACTACCTTATATGAGAATTCCACTTAAAACATTACTTATATGTCTATGGAAACTCTCTTTATAATGATTGTCTAAGTGATCATTTGATTTATGATCTTCAAAGTGTCTCATATAAGAATTGTTATATTTTGACACTATTTATGACATATTCTTATCAAGAGTAACTCAAACAATAGTCATTTGATATAACATGAATTATATGAAGATAGCTGAATGATAAGTATAGGATTCATCATCTTAAAGTGATTAAGGAAAATGTTCTATTGTATTTGATTAGTGTTGATATAGAAAATCCTTCTCCAAAGTGAAATGACACTTTAAAAATAGTTTTTAAATGTCACCAATAAACTAATAGTGGAGAACTAATATGATTGGATAAAAATAGAATAGACATTAATCAAATACTCAATGTCTAATTAGAACATTATATGATGAAATGATTCAATTATACAAAAAATACATGGAAAGGATAATTAAAATCACTTTAACATTCCTAATATTTGGATGATAATGAAACATCGTTAAAAGTGAATCTTAACATACTGATATATATTATTTAATTAAAAGAATTAAAGATAAATTATTTTATCCTAAATATGATTTAAAGTTATAATTTATATCTATTGTCACCATATTTAGGAACCTAATGAATCAAACATAAAAAAATAGTTAAAGACAAAAAAATGTATTTTAATCAATTTATACTTAGATTATAAAATTTGAAAAACTTTAAAATTAGATATGAGGTATTTCATAAATTCAAGTTTATTTGAAATTAACATTTTATTTCAATTAAATTGTTAAAAAGGTCTAAACTATATTATAATTAGACTTATCCTTGAAATGAAATAACACTTCATACCTACCCTCTTTATAAGATTTGTAAATTTCTTTCAACGTGTCTGTATGAATATCATTAAAGGTCCAACAGGCTATGGTAATCACGAAGAGTCAATTTTAAAAATGTTTTGAAGAAAATAACAGAAAATTGATCAAATTACATAATAAAATATGAATTTATAAATAATATTTTATTATATTTATGCATAGAATTTATAATGAACTTGAATTTTAAAAATCAAACAAGAAAATTTGTTATTATTCCACTATATGCAAGAACGAATCTCACCCAAAAAAATCCAACAAAAGGAACGTAAATAGATGCCAATTTCATTTCAGTAAGAATAATCTTTTTTGTTGCAATGAAGGGATGAAGAAAAACAATGCAAATTGGACTAAATTACTGCAGTAGAGGCAAAATTGGGCACATCTTAACATTTTCTTTCAATGTAAAGATACAAAACAAAGGGAGCAATCACGCAAGTGATCATAAGACATTTTTGGACTATTGAATGAAATAATATTGTCAGTTGTTGCCACCGCAGTTGATGGCCAACATCACTTCTCACCATCTTCAACTCTAACTGCTAATTTCTTATATGCCATTGTATGAAATGGAGCTGATATAACAGAAAAAATTTCCTCTGAAGTGTATCCAAATGCACCCTCTGGATCATTTCTTTTCTTTTGTACTGAATCAATTCACCGCAATGTAGAATCTCCCACTTTATAGGTATTGAGCCTGTATTCTTTCTCTGTTTTGTTCCCACCAGAGCTTCGCATGCACTTCCCCGAACCTTTCACGACTGTATAAACAGATAGGGAGTTCTCATTACCTTACTGAAAATTAAAAACTAACAAATATTACTTCCAAATTAGTACAGAACCATGAAAGCTTGCCACAAAAAAGAAAACAAGTGAAGACCCAAAAATTGAAATCCTTTTATTGTTCTAATTGTAACCCATTTTCTGTTGTGCCATTTTCATTTTTAGTTCAGAGAATTCAAAGTGTAGAACAAATATAAGCTTTTGTTACCTGAACCTGACCCGCCGGAGCTCCCTAGTGCCATCCACTAATTGTCTAATTGTAATGTATACTCCAGGCTCATCTTGCTCAACCCATTCTGCCTCAATATCACTAGCATTGCTAACAGAGATGGAAGGTTCATCTCTAGACGACGTGGTTGTCCTCGATGGGTCAAAAGATGCTTCGCCTCTTGGACCAGCCGTACTGTATCCACTAGAACCACCATAGTAAAGTTGCCCACCACCATGATCCACATGTTCAGATGGAAAATACCCTTTACTTCCAGGAGGTCTATGATAGTTTCTTGGTGTGAAAGTAGGAGCTATGGGACTATCCTTCGCAGATTCTATTCTTGTATAAGTTGAATCCCTCGGCTGATGAACAAGACAGTCATCTGTTAGCACTATAAAGGAGTTTCTACGGTGTAAGATTTAAGATAATTAAAGACACAAAGAATATACGTTTATGCTTAAATCATAGGTTATAAAAAGAAGTTCATAGCCATCTTTCTGTAAGGTTCATTGCATCTCATCTCCTTTTGTCAGCTGCTGAGTTTATACTTATGAGAATAGTGAAAACCAGGGCCTAATACAGGTCTTGCATTATCGCACATACCAAACCAAAGGGCATTGGTAACAAAGTTTTCACTTTTTACAGTCAACCAACAGCTGCAAATGATAGTATGTTCACAATATCGAAAGATTTGTCACGTATATGATTTTATCTTTATGGTGTGAAATTTATGCTACCAATTTCCAGCTACAAAGATACAGGTGTTTACTAAAAGGGATGATTTGGGCTTGATGAGCATGCGAAGGTGGTCAAAAAAAGTTTCAAAGCTTGTGAATCTGTAAAACTGGTTTAGGCTATTAAGCTTGACGGTAGCTGGTATGAAGCCTTTGTCAGCAAAACCCAGGAAAAGAGGAAAGGAATTTGAATCTAAAAGAACCAAGTGAATCTAAATTTAGAGAATTTTAATTCAACATAAGAAGAGATTTACCTCATCCTCAGACCTTGGTGGAGTGTGAAGAGCTTGACGATTAAACCTTTGGACATTGTAGAGCTCCATGATTCTGTCATAGTTCTCACCCCACCACCGTTGAGCTTCCCATTTATTGAACATCTCTCGGCTTCAAACTCCAAATATCAAAGAAATGTAAGCTTATGCTTCTAGAAGCTAATAAGTTCTAAGAATTTAGTGCCTTATAAGTAATTAAAGTGTATTCATGGTGTTCTAATTTATGATATTCAAGACAAGAATACAGCTAGGCATACTAAAAATTTAACTAAAATATATAGAATCTACAAGCTCTCATGAACAGGTGAGTTCTTGAACCTATTGATCCCTGAAACTTCTTTTAAAAATATATTTCTAGTGAAAATCCAAGTATCTCCGAAATTACTTGATAAACGATTGCTACTCATCAAACGGCAGGTAAATAATAGAATACAAGATAGGGAAGATGGAGAGATTTAGAGTTTAAACTGAAAAGCAGGGAGTTAACAAGGGATATCTATTACACACCTGAAGCGAATACGCTTTAGATCATTTCCACCATTAGGAAGAGAAACAAAGGTAATATGAACACCGGGCTCCACTTGTGCCATCCATTCCTTGGGTTCATCCTCGTCCTCAAGCACCACATCACAGGACTCCACTCCTCTAGGGACGTGATCACCGCTGAAAGCTGAACTGAATCTTGAGTCTGCTCTCGTGCCGCGATGATGGTGACCACTTGTAAAATCCCATGCAGGTGTTGAGCTTGAGCTTCCACCTCCAAGGTAGGGATATGGTACACCTTCTGAAGCAGTATCAAAGTCAGGATACGGTCGATGACCTTTCTTGTCTCCGGTGGAGCTTGTGCAGGGCTTGCATTGCCGGTAAGCTCCTGAGAATTTCAATGCCATATCCTTTATCTGCAACATTGTTGAAAGTTCAAGGTTGTCAAGGAAGTCTATTAAGAACTATAAACTTCAGCTAATTTTGGAGCAAGACACCAATGATTTATCTCTCTCTTTTTCTTTTCTTTTTTTTTGCGTAAAACCTTCACATGTTTAACCTCACAAACGATCGTAACAGAATAAGACAATGATGTAGTGAGTTCAAAGAAAAGGACATGAAGAGGAATTTATTCCAGTACAAGTATTCTTTAAGTTGCAAAATAAGAACTTGGCATGATTTGATTGTTAAAAGAGTACCCTGTATAAGTTCTCAATCAAAAGCACGTGGAGAAAGCTTCTCTGTGAATAAAACAGAGTCAAGAATTAATGCAAAAAATGCAGATTATTATTTAGTTTCTTGTAAGATTATATAAAGACTAAAGAACTAGATCTTATGTTCATTCCTTTCTCCATATAAAATATGATATAAACACCCTTGGGATATGGTGAGTAGACAAGAATCCAGTGGTGGGTCAGAAGAAGGACATTGCAATGTTCATTGTTAAGATGGCCCCTTTCTTTTCTTAAAGATTTCACTATTGCTTAAGGTGGGGAATATGTTGTCACCATTCTATTCTGCAACCCCATTTGGCATACCAAACTGTGCTGCTATATAAGTACCTAAATATCCTGATAATGGAACTGATATAAGTAGTTCACTGACAGGACTCAACAGCTTGTTATCCTTCTTTTTGTTTGTAGTGAAACTTCAAAGTCGAGTTAGTGCAAAGTCTGGCCCAGAATTTCTGGAAATGACAAACCCTTTCACACTTGGAACAGTATCTACCACTATTGCTTTAGAAAAAAAAAAAAAAAAGGATGGTTTCTTCAGTTGGCTTGAAGTATCATTTTTGGATTCTGAAGTGGACAGAAATGTAGGATCAGTTGCAGAATTCCTGGAAATGATTTGACTTCCTACTTGGAACTGTACAAGAGCATATCATCTTTACGCAAAATTATTATGTTCTAATAAAGAATATAAATGGAATTTGGTAGTCAAAGCCAATGAAGCCACTCCTACTCCTAAAAATGCTTAAAACTTGGTGAAAATGATGTCAGCAGTCACCACCAACCTCTAGGGAGCTAGCGAGGGTTGAGGGGTTCTAGTTGGTATGTCAAAGTCGGGAAATACTCTGTAACTATAGGCACCTTCATTGCAGCACTACAACTACTACTGACAGCTCATGTAGAATAGGCAAAGGAGGTTGTTGACATCACATACACTTATTACATCAACACCAAAACCTAAAATAATATGATTTTGATGAATTGGTATTTATTTAGAGAACATTTTGGCACAACTTTTACATTTAGTTCAAAAATCCAGTGAATGCTTCTGAGGCATGCCATTTATGGAGGTAACAAAGGCAAGATCAAGCACAATACACGACTCCTCCAACTAAACAAAATAAGTTTATTCTTGTAATTAAGATTTTTTTCCTTTGACCATTGATTTTTTTTCCAGAAAAAGAATTTTATGTTGTGTAAGAAAGGAAAACCTTTTTTTATTTTAATTACAAACGCTGATTTTATAAATTAAGGAGAATCTTTTGAGATAATGAATAAAGACAAAAAATTATATTAAATAGTTACTATAGATAAATAGTTCCACAGACAGAAGGCAGTCAGAATGAGAAGGCCTGTAAAAAAAAGTAAAAAAGCCGAAGGTCGGACCCAGGAGGGGTCCACCATATCTCATGGACCTATGATTTTGTTTGGTTTCACAGACAAGGAATATTATATAAGGCAAAAAGATTAACTGCAAAAGCAACGCAAACTAGAAAAAGAAGCATTTAATATACACAAATATTGCAGAGACAGGCGTATATACTAATATATAGTACACGAGATAGAGGTATAGGTATAGGCCAGTATTAGGGATAGGTAAGGTAAAGAACCTGTGTGGTCAGGCTTTTGACGGCTTCTTTGGTATTGGGTGTTCCACTTCCACGCGCCGCTCCTCCTCCACCATCTTCCTCCTCTGCCACCGGTTTTGTACACGCTATGCACGTAAACATCTTCTCTTCAATTCACTTTCAACCTTTCCATGCGACCAAGCAAATGTTAATGAAATACAATTTGTAAGAAATATTAGCAAATGAAGACACTATCAACTCCACTAAATTTGTAAAAGGAACAAATTGGGTGGATTCTACTAAGCTTATGCTTTCGGTCAAGGGGGGAAGACACAAACATTCTTTCATGTCCTTGATGGGATAGACAACCTTGTATGGGCCCTTATATTAAGACGACAATAAAATGTGAACATGCATAGCCATATTTACATTCAAAGTCATACAACGAAAAGAGGGATTTTTTTTCCCAATTCCACCGCATCATTTTACACCCAAAAGAAAAGAAAGGAAAATAGCCCATCAAGGATTGGAAAGAGATGGGCACATAGAAACAAAGAGAGAGGACAGAACTGTTGGTAGTGAATGCAAAAGAAACTAATAAGAAATTGAGATTTGATGTTATGGTTGCGTTTATAGACTTGCTATTCTTAAAGAAATGGCAAGGGGGAGGTTGTTTTTGGAGAAAGACAAAAAGAAAAAAGATAAAGAGGTTCAAGTCTCGGGATCAGAGAAGAGCTAGACACAATAATAACAACAGTGAGTCACGTCATAGAAAAAGAAAGAAAACAAAGGAAAGGAAAAAGATTTGAGACAATGGCACAAAGTTGGGTCTAATTAGATAATGTGTGCGCACATCCTCATTGCTTTTAAATTTTAATGTACGAACAATAAACGTTAGAAAGACATATAGAATGTGCAAGCCGAAGTTTCTGGAAAGAGGAAGATATAAAACTCGTTTCACTGTCATTTTTTATTCAACCAATCCATGGATTAAGAGACGGATAGATTTTGTTTTGTTTCGCATTTTTTCTAGTTGTTGGTGGGGCAATAGAAAAGAGACAGAAATGGAATGACAAATGGATCATAATTATCGAAAACGACATAGCCTTAGGAACGAAGACCCCTCAAAGAGGAAAAGGAAACCATAGCTCTTCAATCTGTTGTTCTAATTTATTTCTTAGCTGTCTGCTTTATATCTCATTCATCATAAACCTTCAGTCCTTTGTATCCAGATATGCATAGTTTTGGCTCTGCTTTTACTTCCCTATTTATTTCACTTTCTCTTCTTACCTCTGGATATTGAAGTTTCACCCAATTAACTGCAGGTTCTATGCGCCAATGAAATAAACAAACGCATAAATAGGTTACTGAACAAGCAATATATCAGAGGACTTGGAGACAAATTCTGGAGCATTAAAACGCCTGTTGAAAAGGTAATCACTTGAATGGCAACTTGAAACCTTATTGGGATCTGGAATTTAGTGAATTTTGGGTCCAGATATTTGAATAAGATTGAGAGGCAAGAAAGAGAGAGACAAATAGGAGGAGTAAAGTGCAGCTCTGTTTGGTTGCTGAGAAAAGTCAAAAAGAATAAAACAAAACAGAAGCAAGAGAGAAAGAATCTGAAATTATTTTCTTTAGCAACTGTAAAACACGCAAATAAAAAATCGTTCATAGCAAGGTGCAAGTGATCAAATAACAAAAGAAGAACCTAATACCAAAAATAATGCAACTTGTTTAAGCGATGAGAAAGTGAAGGAAACAAAACAACGGAACAAAGAAGTAAATAAAAGAACAAAGCTCTTACCTTGATCAGTTGCTTCTCAAAAACACACACCCTTCAACGTTAGCTTAAATCTTCAGAAAACAACAACACGCATCAAATGTCAACAAAACCATCGGCTCTTTACAGGTGGATACAGAGCAGCAAACCCTCTGGTAATTTGCGAACTCAAATATTCTGTTCACTGACACGCAGAAATCAATGAAGCAAAGATACACTTACGATTTTTCTTATCAGTGGTGGCTTAGAAAAGATCATGACCGCAATCTCTGTTGCTGCTACACATACAAGACTAGTAGTAGTAGCAGCAATAGTATTGCTGGAAGCTACGAAACAAAACAACAGAGGGGAGAAAAGAAATGGAATGTCGGAAAATTTCTCCGGCAAGAGAAAAAATTGTGGCTGTGTATCCGCGACAAGCTATAAAAAAAACCGGCAAGTTCCGACAGCGGAAGCTGGCGACTGCCTGTGAGAAACAACACTTACAGACAAGGGAAAAGGACAACTTGGGTTTGAGGCATTTATTAGGGAAAAAACATATGGGTTTGACGCCGTCAGTTTTCAACAGTTAAATTTAACGTGCAGCTTAGAATTTTCAATTTTTAATTAGTTTCTTGATATTAAATTAATAAATTTAGATAAAGCGAATTATTTAGGAGAAAAAGAGATAATAATGATATAAACACATGGTCTCGAGAAGTGAGGACAGTGAGGACCCACATGTTTGGATGACGTAAGGGAGGGATCTCTTACGTGTAATAGAAGATGTTGATCCAAAGGCTGAGATTGATCACAAGATATTTTGTCAGGTGAAGGAACCATCCCATCAAGTGGTCTTTTTTTCAATAATTATTTAATTTCTCTAATACTCTAAATTTTAGTTAATTGAGAAAAAAGCATTGAAGTGGTGGGAGGATGAGTCGATGAGGCAAAGTGCATAGGGCATGGCATAATTGGAAGAGAAGCAAAGCGCTTTAATTAATGTGAACTTGTTAATATGACCCATTCACTAAGAAATCCTTTTAGATTTCAACTTTTTTTAGTCTCTTTTTTTTAAGAAAGTAATAGTTGGATCCCAATTACTTTACAGATCAAGAATAAATGAGAAACTAGCTTATCATTAATTTAATAACATTTCTAATTCATTAATAACTCACTATTATTTCTTAAGAAACTTAACACTCAAATTGTGATATCTTTTGATTAAAGGATAATGAGCTCTTTTGCTCCAAGGATTGGTGTATTTAATTTATAAGAAAGTCTTTCTTTTGGCAAATAAGGTAGTGGTGATTGTGAGGGTTTAGAGTTAAATGGAATATCTTTTATGGGCGGGTTTAGCTCGGAAGGTTTTGATGTTTTAAAAAGGATTTGTCTGAACAACGGATAAGACATCTTTGAAAACTTTTCTATAATCAGTAACATCTGGATGTACCAGGGTATTATGGATGGAATGTGTGGTTGGAAATGTTGAAGAATATAAATCATACACAACTAATTAAAATATTTATTTTACAAATAAAACCATTGATATTTAATTTGATCTTGAATATTTGCAGCTATTTTATGTTAGTTAACGTGCATTTTATGCAAATGCTTTTTTAATGTTACTGCAATTTATTCCTAAACCTTACCAATAAAAAGTGTAAGAAATTAGCAAGAATGATCTAATTTTACATATCTTATGATGTCCATAGGAAAAGAAACATTTTTTTTTTTATAAAGCCTAGTGATTGAAATACAGCGCTGAACTGCATCTTTATATTAGGAATTATATATACTAATTGTGGTGTGCACATAAAAATATGTAAATACTAACTGTTAGCTTTACAATCAAAGGGCAGCATGCACGGCGAGTGGATGCTGATACAATACTTGCTTCGCTAAATATTAAGTTACATTTTCATATTTCTTCTGCGAACATTGCAATGTTTGCAATGCAAAGCTCTTTTTGAATCAGATGAACTAGCAAGGCCTTGAACAGTGCAAATAAGACAAATTTTGTTGAAGGTAACCAAAACTTCGACACTGCAAAGGATGCAAGGAATCAGTCAAGAAAGTTGAAAATCCAAACGGGAGATCTCTAATCTTGTCAAAAGCTAAGAACAAACAAGAAGTCGGTGGTTTATGGGACATGTCTCATTGTGCAGTGATAAACCAGAGCAAGTATGGTGTGCAACTAAAGAAGCCTTTTCCAATCTTTGATCAGTGATATTGGTACGGTACAAAATAGGTCCATTTGGTCACTGACTAAACCGGCCGGGACCGGTGACTACACATTGGGTCTGTTCTGTTGGGCAGAGTAGAGTACGTTTTACACCAGAGAGATGTTACTGAGTACTGTTGTCGGTTGTCAGCTCCAACTCTGGAGTTGCCATTTGGTTGCTTCTGGTTTGGGTTTGTATAATTGTATGTATGATGTGGATGTGTGTTGTAATATATGTATGCATGTAAGTAACATGTAAATAATTAATGTTATTAGAATATGCAGGTCTTGTGCTTTGCTTTTAGCTTTAACCCACTTCCTTCCTGTGCTCTTGTCCTTCGGCTTTATTCCTGGGGCTAGCCTGTCTTTACGCAAAGAATGCTTGAGGTAGAGGGACAACCCAGACAATAAAAGGAAAAAACACATACCCGTAATTTACACCCAAATCTATCCATCTTAAAACATTCTTTTTTGTTTTGTTTACTAGAATTGGCAGTGCGACGTGTCATTGCGTGGATACCTAAGCTTTTGTTAAAAAAAGGATCGTCTTAGCCAAGAAAAGCATAGTCAAGGTACCAAAAGCATTCAAAACACTCCTCAATGCTCATGCCCATCACTTAGCATTTGTTTTTCTCTTTTTTCAATTTTAGTTTTTGAAACAAATTCAAATTTTAATCACTTTAATTACAGCTTTCTCATTTTATACTCATCTTTTCTCTAGTACCAATGTGTCTAAAGAAAAGATCAACAACGGGAAGATGTAAACACTAATTTAGTAACATTTCAGGTGAGCGGGATCCCTATGCTTTAAAGACCAATCACTTGAATATGATTAGGTTTTAGCAGAAGGATTGAAATTAAACTGTAGCTGCAATTGCAGACATGAGATCCATTCCAGAATGGAACTGTGAAAGCAGCTGAATAACTTTTTTGTCAAAGTAATATATATACAAAAGAAGGGAAAATGTAGGAAAGAAGGGAGGCATGAAAGGTAAGGTGTGGGAGATTAGACTTTGTTTTAACGTTAGGAATGTGGTGTGATGATGCATATTATGGTACGTTGAAAAGTTTGTATTATAAAAGGAACATTCAATCGATCAACTCGATCTTTCAAAAGCAAATCTCTCCCTCTCTCTATCTGAGCTGAAGCCCTAGCCTTTCCCCATTTCCAATGCCTTTGATTATAACTTTGATTTTGCAATGACTTCCTTTTTCTTCTTTTCTTTTTCCTACGACGAAAAAACAAACCATTAGGACTTACCGCTAGCTTCCTTCCCATGTTAAAAGAAGAGACGCAGCTGTACTTTGGTTTAAAATAATTTAATGTTTTAAGTTCCATTTACTTTACAAATTAACTTAAAGATGATCTGCAGAGCCAGAGAGACATGAAATAATAAAAGAGAAACCAAATCATCCTCGTGATAGTAAATTCAAACTATATACTCCTTACGACCCACCTGCGGAGAAGTTTTATTCGGCTAAAAAGTTGATAAAAGTGATGATCTTATTACAAGGAAAGGAATTCTTCGTAGGAGTTTAGGCAAATAAAACCTATGACTTAGTAGATCAATTTCAAGGGAAGATGTTATAATCAATGCTTTAACAACCATGACCACGTTCCTACTTTAAGAAAGATCTTTTACTGATGGTCGTATTTGGAGAGCTACAGCTAATTATGTTTCGTCTGTAACAACATTTTGGCCACTACCACCTATCTACCTTTAGCCTTTCAATTGATGGTTTAGAGCTGCGGTTGCGGTCTCTCTCGTAACAATTAAAACAAATGTGGAGGACAACAAATGTCAATGCAATAGTCACATAGAGTGTAATGTTACCTAACAAATTTAGGAAGATGAAAAAGACTCGTGTAAACACAAGATAAAGGAGGAACAAACTTGTAAACTAATCGATTGATGAAATTGTAACTATTGAAATGCTATTGGATGGCAAACATTTCAGTTCATAAAAAATATCAAATACACTGCAACAAAGTTGACCTTTGGCTACAAAAACATTACAGCTGAAGGTATAAAAATCGTCAGTAATATTATTGGCTACGATTTAGTTTTGTCACTCAAATGTTGTAAATTTTTGTAGTTGAAAACTACAGGCAACATGTAATAATCATCGCTAATAGTTTTTTACTACATTTTATTTTTTTGTAGTCAAAAACTGTAGCGATGTTTTGAGGAATCGTCGCCAATAGATTTTGCTATGCTTTTTTTTTTTATAGCTAAAAACTATTAGCTACATTTATGGAAACTTGGCTATGATCTTGTAAATGTAGATAAATACCAAAAACGTAGCAAAATATTTTTAGCTACATTTCAAATGTTTTTAGTTATGTTTCTAAAAACATACATAAACAATTTTAGTTACATTTTATATAATGTAGCCAAATTTTTTAAGCTATATTTTAACCAAATGTTACACAGCTTTGGAATAAATTATTTGTTACATTTTAAATCCATATTATTGTATATAATGTATGATATATTTTTATTATTAATTTATTATAAAAATTGTACAAAAATAATTAAAAATTTGAAGTATTGTATATAAAAATAAAATATCATTAAATTTCTTTGTATACAAGATTTTAATTATGACTTCGACAATTCTTACATACAAAATAATAAATACAAAGGCCAGTTTATAAATTAATTATAAATGCTGAGATTACAAAAAAAATTTCAACACGTTGATAAACCTATAATAATCCAAAAAGCTTAGTTAAAATATTGTGATTATTGAAGCAATATTTTTAATTAAAGTAAACATCACATAACTTTACCTTTCACAACATAAATCACTCAGCAATTGCATCTTTATCAATTCTGCAATCCGAGAAAAGTATTAAATTTAAATTATAACCAAAATTGAAAGAAAAAAGTATAAGAGATGTAATTAATACCATTCGCTTTCATCTTCATTGCTATTATAATCTGGGGCCAAATATTTTTTCTGAATAACTTATCATGTTTGGCCAATTTTGCTTGAGTATCCTCTTGAAGTTTTTGAATGACTGTTTTTTGTGATGAGGTTGAAATATTTGGCTTAGGCCTAAAGTCAAGACGTTTGACATATCCAAAACATGTACCACATGGTATTGCAAATGTCTTCTACGTTGACCTTATCTCCTTAGACATTGATTTCTGTAACAACTCTTACATCTTATTCTAAAATTTTAAAAATAAAATCAATATTCAATCCACATATTATTAGTTACTACTATATAAATAAATAAACTTAAATATTAAACAAATTTTTGTACTTACATAGTTAATTTCTGCTTATTCTAACATTCGCCCTTTACCTTCTTTATAGTGAGTGACTTTGTATAGTGTATTCTTATCACTCTTATCCATGTAATTCCTTCTCGCTCCACTTTATAAAAGAAAAATAGAAGGCACAATAAATAATATAGTGTCTTTCAATATAATTATAACTTGTAAACAAAGATCTTACATATTAATTTCGGACAACTACAAATGATTTGGACCTTTGATTGTGAGATATTTTCATTTTTTTCCTCTGTTGACCTTTGCCTTCTCACAATTTTCCTAAATAAAGAAAAAAAGATTAGGTAGTCATTAAATCATCTAACAAAATTAATGGAAGCAAATATGAAGGGAAAGAAAACAAACTTAAACTTTTTGGTCAATCCAATAATCACATAAATTATTCCAATTTTCTTAAGACATTCACTCTGAAAAATGTTTTTGTGCCTCTGCATCTAAACGAAAAGATTTATAAAACTGATGCAACTTATAATAGTGATCCTTGGTCCTTTGTTCAATAATAAAGTCACACAATTTGAAACATCAGGGCTCTCGATACCGACAATATTCAATTTCAGTTGTGAACAATAAGTAAAATTATAATTAATCTTAAAATAAATGAAACAATATTACATATAGTTAAATATATTGAAAAATTACCACAACTTCTTCCAAAGTATTTTCAAGCAAGTTGTCTTCCTTCAATTCCTTAACATGCTTCAGGTATGGTAATTCTATTCTCGAAATAATCCCCAACTCACTTGAGAATTTTGTAGATTGGATCTTATCTATAAGACGACCTTGTTAAGTATCAATCTGTATTGACAACTTCCTATTCATTACAACATTCATTTATTGCAATTCATAACCTCTAGTTTTACCTTTACATCTTTTTTTAATACTAGCATCAAAACCTGACAACAAATCAATAATGATAAGGAAATATTAGAATATACAAATATATATTTGAGCGTAAGTCTATTTGTAGGTGTTAAAAATTAACAAACCTAAACTAGTTGATTCATTGTTGTTTGAGGCAAAATGAAGTTGTGTATGATTGATTTTATTGGTAAATGAAGTAGAATGTTGTTGTTGGCTAGGAATTGAATTGATGACACCAACTGATTGATCTGGTTGAAGTTTACATTTTCCATACCTATCACCTTCTTCCTTTGTTTCTACCAGATGCTATTATATTGGATATATAAAAAACATAAGTTTTAGTAATATTACAATACATTCAGTCATCATTACCAACATACATTTAATCATTAACATTAATTGCATTAACGTAACTCAATTATCAACATTCTGCATTAACATAAATTAATCATTAATAATACCTATTAACATAAGTCAATCATCAATAATACGTATTAACATAAGTCAATTATTAACAATACACATTAATATAAGTCAACCATCAATAATATGCATTCTACATATTTCAACTATCAATAATACACATATAAGTTAATCATCAACAATACGCATTAATATAAGGCAACTATCAATAATACGCATTAACACAAGTCAATCATCATTGATCACATTAACATAACTCAATCATCAATAATACGCATTAACACAAAAATTACCAACATTACATTTGAAATAATATAAAGAAAACTTTTATTACCTTCAATCATCATGATCAAGATCTTGAAATTCAAATTCATTAATTGCATTATGATTCGACTCTTCATTGCTATTATACTCGACCAAAGTATCATCATTGTTATATAATTCATCCTCAATATAGTCTTTATCTCTTTGTATGACAAGATTGGCTTGTACTTCATTTGCTTTTAGTATATTGAGATCAACATCTCTCCTATGGAATGATGATATGTTTGTATCTTCTATTTGTAGGGTACCATTATTCAGCTCCAATTTAATCTCTTGATATATTTCGTCACCATCTTCACCCATTGGATCATTTTTCCTTTCACAAAAATAAAAAATTTAATGTTGAAACTTTTGAACAACTTTCCAATTGCTACACCCAATACAGTGTCGTTGAGATAGAATACTTGCTTCACTTGATTTGCAAGCACAAAAGGTTCATTATCATATCATGTGTTACTAACATTGATGCCAGTAGTATTTCCATTCACTTTTATATTCATCCCTTTATCACCAAGATTAAACCATGTGCATTTAAATAGAACAACCTTTTTATCCTTGATGTAATACAACTATATTATTTATGAGATAACACCATAAAAGTCAATTAAATATTCCTTATGTTGTCCCTCAATATCAACCCCATAATTTTAGCTTCTAAGTCGACTATCACAATCTTTTATGTGAAATCAAAATCTGTTAGCAATCCAACTTGTATATTTTTTTCCCACACATATGAGGCCCACCTGCCAAAGTATATAATGTTGTTGTTGCCTCTGGCAATTTACAATTATGTACCCATATTATCTGTAGAAAAAAATATAATCTGAAGTTAATCTCACCTATAATTTTCATTTGTTCATAGTATTCCATGAATAACTTACTAGAGTCTTAAATCATGATGAGAAGTTAATCTTGTGTCTTCCTTCAACTTTAACAATCCTTTTGCTTCTAATCTCATCTTTATGTTCTCTATTTAGAAAAGTAAATAGATGTTAGAAATCACAGGTTAAATGCTATATTTAAATATGAAATAGTGAATGAGAAGTAATAAACATGCTCCCTATAGAAATTGATTTCCTTACAATTGTTTAAAATATAACAATGGCCAATTTTGAGTTTGCCTTTAATTAAATCCACATATTTTTCCTGTTCCAAGTAGCCTTACTTTTTGGGAGAAAATTGACAAGTCACCATTTTAATCAAAATCAAAGTTACATTTTTCTCTTTTATATTTACAAGTATGTATTGATATATATCCTAATCGAAGGTTCCTTAACAATTTCTTTGCTTCATAATAAGATTTAGGCAATTTGTGTCCAACAGGCAATGCATCACTGAGCAACTTAATCAATATGTCAAAAGATTTGTTACTCCATTTATTATCTACCTTCAAATGTAACAACTTGGCAACAAAAGATAGCTATGATAATTTCAAGCAACTTTATATAATTTCTCAAAATTTTCTTCTTTAATACTACCAAATATATTAGGCAAACTAGCATCATTCATAGTCTCCATATAATTCTTCAAATTCTATAAGATCTCTTCATTCTTATCATCATCATCGTCATTAATATCACTATCATCTACATCATATTGTTACCACCATCATCACCTATATCAACACTTTTAGCATTACTTGTTTCACCATGATTAATCCATGGGGCATAAATTTTATCTATACCTCGAATTATCAAGTAATTATATCTCATTTGATCTTTTACATATTGCATAAAACTCTTCACTCTTTCTAAGTATTGAGTGAGCCATTTCTGTTAAGACATCCAACTTTTGTCCATGTAGCTATACAATTAAAAGTAAATTACTAAATGCAATTTAAGTTTTAAGTAACATAACGATAAATCAATACAAGTTGACATACTAAGCTTTAATTCAACCAATTGCTAAGAATAAAAATATGAACCCATCTCATGTTTTAAACATACCTCTTCATTCTAAAGCAATAACTGAAAGATCTGATTCAAAGTGTGCCTTTATCACAGTGGGTGAAGAATATATTAGCCTCCGTTTGGAACGTAACTAGATATTAAGGTCGTGAAACATAAAGGCCAAAAGTACGGTAAAGACTGAAGCCTTCCACTCGAGCCAATAGTTTCCAGAATAGTTTCCAGGCCATTCTTCAGAATTGGAAATTGGCTTTTTCTGGTTTTGGTTCTAACAAATGGAGTTGACTGCCACCTAATTTCTCGTCTTCTCTTAAGGTAGCTCAGGGTAAGAATCGATAGTTGATCGGGCTTTCTCTTATATTCATCACTGTAGGAATTAGGTTCAAGTTTTTCCCGACTGTCGGCATAGATCTTATGAGACCCGCCCACTATTACTACGAAAATAGCCTTGGGCTTAGAACAAGCAAGACCCATCAGTGGATAAGAACACACACACACACACACACACACACATATATATGGTCCTACTTAATCATGATTCAATCCTAAAATAATTGAACTTACTATTTTTAATAATAAAAACAATCAAGTGTAAAACAAGCAAACAATTGGCAGTCACACAAGTGTTTTGTGAAACCATATAAAATTGATTTTACCACACCCATTAACCATACTAGTTCATGAGAACACATCTTTAGTTGCCATGTCATAAAAAAATCTCTCTAGCAGCAATTAAGTAGCCACATTTCACATACATATCCGAAATAGCATTTATCAAATTCAAGCTACAATTTAAATTGCTCTTTCTGATGTATTCATTAATACTCTCCCATTTTCAAATCACCCTTAAGCGAACAAGTTGAAAGAAAAATAATGACAGTGACCTTGTTTGGTTCAACCCCACTTAACAACATGGAATTAAAAAGCTTCAAAGCCTCGTTATAATAATTATGTAGGGAATAAGCATCAATCGTTGATGTCTAAGAAATGATGTCTCTAAAATAAGTTTGATCGAGCATTTGACAGGTTAACCCCAAACAAGCATGCGTGCTGTAAAAATGGATCAACCCATTTTAGACCAACAAAGAAGAAACAAAACTCATCTTCCAAACGACAAAATGAACTGATTTTCCCTATAAAGATTTTAAGAACCACTTGCTTGTTTGAAGCACAAAAATAAAGGTTCTGCTATCCAATTCCACTTGTTGACTAACCATTTTGCAAAAAAAGGAGAACCCCAAAATGGCCAACTTGGCTTTAGCATAACCTCTAATCATTGTGTTCCACATATATGTGTTAAGATTCCAAAATTGTCTAAACAGAACATTAGCATGGTTTATATCTCTAGAGAAGGAAAGAAGAACACAAAAATAGTAAATAAGTTAGATGAATCACCTGCACTGACGGACAATCGGAGAGGAAGTCGATGATGAATGAAAATGGACAATGTACGAAGCTTTTAGAACACGATTGGTAGAGGAAAAAATGACATGTGAACCCAATTACGATGAAGAAGAAGGCAACTTCCTCATTAGGTTTTAAATAACATGAAAACGATGTCATTTCTAGTAGAACAAACGACATCATTTTTCTTGAATTATGAAGAATTGTGAGCAACATTTGGTGACGACTTTAGGGAAATGTTGCCAAAGGGTTGAACATTGGCAACAGTTTATAAAAACCGTTGCCAAAGAAATGTGTAGGCGACAACAATTTAGAACAACAGTTTGTGACGATTAGATAATTCTTCGCCATGTTTTCCAATTATGACGATTTAGGAAAAGCATCACAAAATGCTAACCATTTGACAATGTTTTTTCTAAAGCGTTGCCAAAATCTAAGGCTTTGGCGATGATTTTATAAATCGTCGCCAAATCTTATCATATATATTACACTCTATATATTTAACAAATTTTATGTAATATAAAAATTTGATAAAATAGTATAGAATATATATAATAAATAGGGTTTTGTGAAACCACACAAAATTATCAAATTATATATTGTAAAAGAGAAAAATAAAAATTATAAATCGATATAATATTAATTAATTTTGAGTTTATAGTTTTATAAATTTTTGAAATGACATTGTTATTAGTTAAATTTATTTTTAGACTTAGAGTCACTGTCAAAAGTATTAAATTTGATTTTATGAATATGATATTAATTTCCATTTTTCACTATATTTTAGTTATTTTTAAATATATTTAATTAATATAGTTAACATAATGGTATATGAATGTATAGATAATAATTATAATTAATATAATGATATATGAATGTATAGATAATAGATAAATTTTCTTATATCTTAGTTATCATATTACTCTATTTAATCATAATTCTCTATTTATTATATATAAATTCTACACTATTAGATAGAATTTGTTTATTATATATAGTTTCTATAATATATAGGGTGTAATATATATAAAAATGCTTTGGCGACGAAGTATAAAATCATCGCCAAAGGTTGACAATTGGCAATGCTTCTAGAAAAGCATTGCAAAAGGTAGCCCTTGGCAACGAGTTTGGAGAAGTGTTGGAAACGATTTTTTGTATTCATTGTGAAAGTTCGATCTTTTTGTGATAATTTTTGTATTTGTCACCAAAGATGAAGCCAAAATTACGTTGTATCATCATCCTATCTTCCTCTTCCTAGCTGTGATTAAGTCTCTTCTAGTTCGGTGTCCAAGTTGGCAACTTCGTCTTTGTCTCCGATGTTTGTCATCCTCTTCTTCCACAATACCTATACATAGTGTGTTGACTTCATCTGGGTGAATGTAAACCTTAGTTGTCTCTACATATAACGGAGATTTTCATTATTTTTTGAAAGCAATGAAATGAAGGGAGAGCCCATGCCCTCATACACTTTTTTTTTTCAAATTTCTTGTTGTTTTTGTTTTCAAATTTAAAAGTAGTGAAATGGTTGTTTTTCTTCTTTTTCAAATTTCTTGAGAATCACAATTAAGGAAAGTCGTAATGACTATGCCGTTTGAGGGTATGTGGATATGCTGCTAATGAAAGGAATCATATCTAAGAATAATTATGTTTTTTTTCTATTTTTCATTTAGTTTTCATCAAATTGTCTCAATTAATAAATCACAAAATTAACATTGCTAGAGTGTTGGAACAAACTTTCCTAATTAAATAAATGAAAACAAAAGTTTATAATGACGATGATATTGGGATCAAAGCAATTTGATGTAGCAAATTGGTAGGGAAGTGTGATATTTGTGTGCATGAATGATTATCCAAGATCTCCAAAGTCACTTCCTCAACATTTCTTCTTATTTACAATGTTTCTATTGTTTGTTATAAGTTTAGGTTTAAGATGTTCTTTCTTGCTGATGCCTCTGGTTAGAAATAATGCATTATATTTATACCTATGTTTAAAATTAATGCATGGATTGATCACAACCACAAAAATAAGTAATGAGCTTTACCTTAATTGATAAGCATCTTTGCATTAGATTTGATGATAGACTACTTGAAAAAGTTATATGGTATTTGTTGTATAATTTGTAGTGTATTTATGTAAGCTATGACTTATATTTGGAATAGACAATATATAAAAGTATTCATTATGTGTATAATAGAAGTTTTCTTTTCTTTTGTGAGTAGGTTATAAACTCAACTTTAACCAATTATATTGACTTATTCATATCCATTAATAATCTTAGAAGTGTGTCAGATGTGAAAAGAACATTCAAATAAGAAGTCTTTTATTCTTAAAGATGACAGATCACTTATTAACTATGACATGGGCTATAGGTTTTATTAATCTTTAAAGGTAAGTGACAAACTTAGAATGTACTCTTGTAGGGAATTTTTGGCTAGCTAAAAAATTAAATTTTGATGAACTTTTCTTCTTTTATATTTTGTTAATTGCATATAAATTCATATAATTTTTCATTTCCTTATTTAATTGTACACTCTACTTCTATATTGATTATATCTATGACCTATTTTTGTTTCTATTGCATTTTGAAAAAAAATTGTTAACATAAATTCATCATAAAATGTTAATATGGCAGCTATTTTTTGATGCCAAAAATGAGCTTCAGTGGAGGTATCTTGTAGAATCCTCCTTACTAAAGAACAAATCGGTGCACAACAAATCTATTCACTAAAGTCTAATCACTGTTTTCCTTCATTGGCCAATCTTCTTTTTCAAGGTTTTTAGTCTCATTCGAGTTGGCTCTCTTTCTTTATTCGCTGTATGTCAATTTTTGTTAAGAAGTTATTAGATGAATGTGTGATTGTATATATTATGTGTTGTGTAAAACTTGCTCTCATCTTCAAGAGAATGTAGATAAAAATAGAGACGGTGGCGATATCGTGATGGTTTGTACATGATTAGGAAAATTAGTTGTTTTGAAATAGTTATTGATTGTAAAAACTATGTATGTTCATTGTGATGATAATGCAGTCATTCAGTTGGGTATGCATGTGTTCAAATTTGGGTTCCTTATACTGTTTGATCTAGCTTTTTAAGTTTTTAGAATTTAATTTTTCTAAGGAATGTGAAGAAATTATTAAGGTGATTATTATATGCTATTTGTTCCTTAGGTGAAACACATGATACTTAGGGTTTATCTAATTCACTGTTCCATACTATATATGGGAAAACGTTCAATATATCTTTTGGTAGTTTAGTTAAAGCCAAGAAGTCGTTAGAAGAGGTTGTCAATAAACCATCTCATAAGGGAAGAACTATGTCTATTTCAATTTATGCCTTTAAACGTGCAAGGAGCCTTCTTGAGAATCTAGACATAGAGAATTCCTTTACCTTACTTACTAAGTTTCATGTTACTTGGAATATAGAAAAATAAATATATCTTTCTCTTCAATGGAATAGGCGTGAAATTCATTATCTTTTTCTCTTTAGTTATTGTTTTGTTTATAAGAATTATTAAAGCTATAACTAAAACCTTGTATTACTTATCGTATATTATTATATTTTATTACTTATCATATATCATTATTTATTGCTTTATCTGTAAGAATCATAAATCATTATATTAATTATATAATGATATAAATATTAACTAGAATATATAAATAAAATAGATTGAGAATATATGTTTAAACTATTTGAAAATTTTGTGACACCATATAAAATTATCAAATCATATATTCTAAAAGAGAAAAAAAGTATAAATCTATGTAATATTAATTAATTTTGAGTTTATAGTTTCATAAATTTTTGAAATGACATTGTTGTTAGCTAAATTTATATTTAGACTTAGAAACTTTTTCAATAATATTAAATTTGATTTTTATCAATATGATGTTCAATCAAAAAAAGATTAATTGAATGTTAATGAAATCATAATTATAAATAAGAGAATTATTTGGTTTTGAAGAATTAGAGAGTTATTTAAGCATATGGCGGTGATTATTAAAATCGTCGCTAAAGGGTGACCTTTTGAGTACGACATTAGCAAAGCAACGACAAAGGATAAGCTTTTTGCGACGATTTCAAAATGCATCTCTAAAGGCTTATCCTTTGGTGGAGATTTTACTAAATCATCGCCAAAGACTTGCCATTTGGTAATGATTTTAGAAAACGTTGCCAAAGAGTTACCTTTTAGAGTGTTCAAATTTGGTAATGATTTTAGAAAACGTTGCCAAAGAGTTACCTTTGAACCATAATATTTAGGTCATGTTTGGTTGGATGTTAATTAATGGAATGGAATGTAATAGAATAGAAGGGAATGAAATAGTTTATAATGGAATGGAATGGAATATAGTAAAAAGTTGTTTGGAAAGGATGGAAGGGTTCATAATGTAATGTAGTAAAATATTGTTTGGAAGATGGATGGAATGAAATGTAATGTATAATA
>JANSVB020000098.1:1223549-1233968 GCA_025504935.2 Erythroxylum haughtii
CCGTCGGTACGTAATAACGACAGCCATGTTTACGACGGTTTCTTCGGCTGTCGCGTTCCGTCGGGAAACAGAATTGCCGACGGAATTGTCCATTTCTCCGACGGAATATTCCATCAGAGAACGTGAGTTTTCTTGTAGTGATTATTAGGTACACATACGGTAGCGTCGCTAATAACTTTTAGCCACGAAAAGAAAGCATCCTAAAATATCTTTGACGACGATTTGTTTTATCTTCTCTTATCTCTTTTGACAACGTATCTAATATCGGAGCACAATACAATTTGCGACGATTTTGTAAAAACGTCGCTAATAATATTTTGCTACCGTGATTTTGAGATGATTCGTGTGATGAATTTTTTCATCGCTAAAAATTTTTGGCAATAATTTTAAAGCTTTTAGGGACAAAAATATTTGTTACCAAAAGTCCCTTATATTGTAGTATCTGCTTTATTTTGATCAACAAATACTAATATTCTTAATGTCCCAAAATAATTGAAAATTATATTTTTATATTTAAAAATTATTATTTCTTTTAAATGGGATATAAAATATAGCACAAAAATTTTAGTTAGCCACCAAAAATAATTACAATTTATTACAATTTATTTTTTATTTTTGAAACTAATTTACAAGTAGAATCCACTATTCTATCATTGTAAATGTGACATTCAAGAAAGATAAAAACCAATAAATAAAACCTCATTTTATTTCATGTCTCTCGAGACATAACTTGGTCCATTGTTTCAAGCATCAAGAAGAAATTGCTAATCTTTTATTAAGAGCAAGCACTAGACAGGGAAATCTTTTGGGTGTTTTGTTTGTTGTGTGATCGCTCTTCTCTACGTGACCTTAGGTTTGTTCTGCGATAGTTCTTCTCTTATTTAAACCTTGGGTGTTTTGTTTCTTCTGTGACGACTCTTCTCTACTTGACCTTGGGTCTGTTCTGTAATAATTCTTCTCTTCTTTAAACCTTGGGTGTTTTGTTTGTTCTACGATCTACTAGAAATTTTGAGAGGTTCATCAATTAAAATAAGTGGTTCTCTTCTCCTTTTCGGTGTTTTATTTATTCTCTATCTCTGTAATCTCTAGGTTTTGCAATTTTTATTTATATATTGTGAAGGATCCATGCTATATTCTTGATCTCATTTGCAATGTTACATATTAAGGAAGATTTTACAACATGGGTTTGCCAGTGACCCATCGTGAAGAAGAAGAAGAACCGTATTTACAATTCTTCACGATTTAGAGTTAAACAGCCTGCTTATTATTTAACCGGCCAGTTTTCATTCATAATGGTTAATAATAAAAATTAAACTAAAAATCAGGCTAGTTTGAGGTTAATCCGGTCAAACCGGCAAATCTGGTTCAGTTTTAAAATCTTTGTTTTTATGATAATAATTAAATAATTAATGCTTTTAGATTAATAATCCAACCAATTTGTGTTGGTGAATTTAATGGGATCCAAATACATAATTCCTTTGAGATACTTTCTAACAAACTTGAGCATAATATATTAACTTATTTCTTTGGATGAAATTGCTTATTTAGTTACTATGTCATTTTAATGCTTGTTTTTCAAATTACTTTATGCATCATTTTCTTTTGTTCAGTTTGATACAATGAGGTACTACTAAAAAGGGTTAGAGAGTTTGATTCTAGAGTTATACTTATATATTAATATAGAGGTTATTATAAGTCGTCGTCATCATCATCATCACATCCAGTCCGAAGTTCCACAATAAAGCAGGGACTGGAAAGGTTTGATAGTACGCAGCTTTACCCTTACATAGTAAAGAGGCTATTTCCGGTAGACCCGCATGTAAATGTGACAATAAAATAATGATGTAAATTAAAGATTAAATAAGTAAAACTGGCACACTAAAATATAATGTAAATAAAATAACAATAAATACGTGAATAAATAAAAAATAAAATATAATTAAAGGATATACCTGAAAACAAAATATAACATTAAATAATAATAATTATTATTTAAAAAGTACATATTAGTTGATTCCAATTTAGAAAGAAAAAAGTTATTAAAAAATAATTGACAAATAAACTTGATAAGCTGTAAAATTTGGCTTATATCTGGTATACTGCAAACGTCTGCTCACTATTTCTAGAATTGTACTTGTCAATTTTACAGCTCTGTAACATTCTAATTACAATTGAGAACTAATAATAATAAAAATGATGAAGATAAATTAAATGGCTAAGTATAATAGATAACATCATACACAACTAATTATCATTATACCACATAATACAATTTTTTTAAAAAAATAGAAAACAATAGCAAGATGAGGTAGAGAAGCATACATGGAAATGAGAAGCAAACTCGAGAACAGGAATCCAAAAAATTCAAAGTCTTGAATGAGAGAGAAGGAAGAGGGGCAATAGAGTACAAACAAGAGGTCGCCAGTAAAGGGTAACACTAAAAACTCTCACTTGCATGTACAAGATAAACTAAAGGATCTCATTCTCTCCATTTCTCCTGCATGTTTATTAGTATCGAGTCAAGACTCAAACCAGAAACTCATTATTATAAGTATAATCCAATAATGAGATATGAGAGTAATGAAATAGAATATTTTGAGATTGAATTGGACAAGATTGTTTTACTAAAGTTCATGCTAAATGTTAAAATTTTGAGTTATGAGTAGTTATGAGAAATTATGCGTAAATTTCTTGATAAGTCTTTTGAAAAAGGGTTGAAATCACTTCAAAATGATGTTCATAAAAGAAAATTGATAAATATATATATGTAGGAATAAAACATAAAATAGTTAAGGTTCACTTGGATGGTGAGAATTATCCTAAATTTTTTAATGTTGTTGACCTTATAATTAGAGATGGTAAACTAAACTCTACTTGATCCAATTTGAAGTGAACTGGTCAAAATTTAAGTTAATTAGACTTTAAATTAGGTTTATGTTTAGGAGGGTTAGGCTGACAAAGATCAAACAACCTATACCATCCGAACTAGTTCAGGAAAAATGATGTTATTTTATTATGTCATGTCAAATAATGTCATTTTAGCCTTAGCTCAATCAATCTTTGCAATTGTTCAACCTAGCCCAATATGGGTTCATATTTTTTACCTTAAACTAGGATGAGCTTCAGGTTGGGTCATTGTCATCTCTACCTATAATTGATATTTCAATTGAAGTGATTAAAGATGATGAGACCTCATTTACAAAGTCCTAACAACTTTTAATAATGAAAATGAGCATGTTTTTGGTAGAGAATATATTGTTATTGGATAGCACATTATTAGTGGAGGGTCAGAATCTGAAAAGGAGTTAAATGACTCAAACATTTAATGATGAAGTGTTTTCTAAAGTAAGCAAATTGGGATATTCTCGTGAGGAAATTGCAGATGAGATATTTGATTATGATGGTGAAGATAATCCACATAAATAAGCTTGGGCTTATTATTGGTACGTACCTTATTGAGCTAGATGAACCATGAACTAAAAGCTGATGATAAAGACATAAGAAGCCTGAATGAGTATTCAAATGATAAAAGGAAGAAGTTCAAATACCTTCATTTCAATTCATCAACTAATATGGATTTCAAAATTCACCTCAAGTAAGGGATGATATTTGATTCAGTAACTAAATTTAGAAGGGTATTGAAGAACAATTCCATATAAGAATTTTTTAACTTTGTTGAAAACAGAGGTAAGGATTGTTAATGAGTGGAAGAAAGCATATATGTAGAGAATTCGTGGCAGTCTCACTCAAAACAGAGAAGCTTTCGAAATTAAGACAATATAAAATAGGCATAATAGAACAAAATTTTATTTATAAGTAGGATGTCAAGACTTATATGGCACATTTTAGAGTTAGTCGAAGTTAGGTTTTTTTTTTTTTTTTGAAACCAGAAATTTAAAGGGACCATTAGTGGAATATTTCCAAAGTCGAGAGATGTGCTATATTTGGTGCTTGGGGGTGAATGAGTATAATATGAA
The DNA here is from genome assembly GCA_025504935.2 of Erythroxylum haughtii. Lineage (NCBI taxonomy): Eukaryota > Viridiplantae > Streptophyta > Magnoliopsida > Malpighiales > Erythroxylaceae > Erythroxylum > Erythroxylum haughtii. Next base: position 1,227,527 of record JANSVB020000098.1, read on the forward strand.
AAATAAATAAGATATGCTTTAAATATTATAGAACATAATAAATATAGTTCACTGTATACTAGAGCTCCTCATAATTTTTTTTTTAATTCTTGTTATGTTTGTCTAGAGCAAATGAACTATGGTTTTATCAATATCAATAGGTCTATAATCTACGTTGATGAGTGTCGTTTTGAAGATACAATATTGTGTTCAGTCATTGACATTGATAGGTAGAGAGCCAAATGAAAACATTTATACACTAGCATGGGTAATATATATGCTTTCTATATGTTATTTAAGGATGAAGGAGCACAATATGATAAATTGAGAGGATATTTCTCAACTATTATATAATATAAGAGAAGCAGTTCATTAATTATATATCAAAGCTTATAATAGTTTTTTAACTCTCTCCATAGTTGTCTAAAGTAAGTAAAATCAAATACTTATAGGCCTATAATATCTATCAATAAATATCGTTTGTAAACACAATATGGTGATCGATTGTTGACGTTAATAAAGGTAGAAATCCAAATGAAAGCATCTATACAGGAGCATCGGTTTTGGTGAGAATAAAGAATAAAGAGAGATTGAAGTGGTCTCTTGATAACCTACCAAACGATATTGGCCAGAGCAAACGATATTGTAATCGATTCATGTTCACAATTTCTTCATTATTTGCTTTAAGTGGCTTGACCTATGGTTCGAAATTGAGGTCAACATACAAAGTATTACGGGTACGATATGAATTATCACATTATGCTTATATCATCACAATTATTGTGATTGTTTACAACTATAGTATAATTCACAATTCATAATTAAAATATTGGATCAACCAAACTTACAAGTAAAGCTAAATGATTAGTTCTACCCTCGCATAAGTTGATATCAATGTTGCTTTCATGAGCTTACCTTCTTCAGTTACAGATTTACTTCCCAACTTCTTGATTCCATACTTTTGCTTTACTGCTTCTTGCTTAGCTGGTTTCTAGTGCTTCTTCCCTGGCTTCGTTCACCGCATTATTTGAAATAGAAAAGCCCTTCTTTTAGGTTTCAATTAAAAGATAACAATAAAACACACGTCACATTAACACTCTACTTATACGAGGATCTAACTCTACTTTTAAACTTAAACTAAAGTAAGAGTCTTCAGTTTAAGGACAAGAAATGGCAAAGGCACCACCATGCTCCTCCAAGTTATTACTATAGACAACAATATTATCCAAGTAGACCGCCAAGTCTAGCTATGGGTAGAATATTTGGTTCACGAGGGTGAAAATTTATCTTAAATTATTAGTTTGGATCAAGTTTAATTGGTTTAGGTTACTATATTAAGGACATTTGATTTACCCATATATAATATTGATATTGTGTGTGTTTTCCTTAATTATTAATTTTAAACTAAAGTATAACTGAGGAGTTTTTTTGGAAAATTAAAAATTAGGATATGGTGTTTTTCTAAAGTTTCCAAATAATGTCTTTTATCCTTTTATTTACTTATAATAAAAATTAATAATATTAATTTTATAAACATACAAATAAAAAACGATGTTGGAACTTAGAAGGGAAATAAGATAAAGCTACTTTTGATGTCCTAATTAATTGCTTCTAGTAGCATGCAATGAAAGAGAGTTTGGATCCGAAAGGGAGACCAAATCAAGTAGTTTTTGGTGGCTTTAACTAATTGCTTCTGTGGCTTGGTAATTAAAAATTATATAACATAAAGATCATTTTATAATTTTAAAAACAATTTAAAATAATACTTGATATTGATCAATAATGATACTAAAACTAAATTTGATATTGATACTGGTATAATATTGATAACATTGACTTTAACAGTAAAAAAAATCAGTTTTGCCATTGTATATATTGCATATTACTTAATTTACATTAAAAATGGATGCAACAATAGAAAATTAGAACAATTAAACAGCAAAAATTTGGTTATTACAGTTTCCTTGTGAGTTTTCGAAACCTAGTTAACAATTTAGAACCTTAATCATTGCCATATATTATGAAGCAAATTCTATCTGGGCACCAGAGGCCGAAGTCCATCAAAAGACAAATTACAAGCCCAACAGCGCTGGTTCCTTGTGCCTCGTGCAGTCCAATTACAATCCAAGATTGTTTCATTTAAGTTAGACGCGAATGCATAACAGTCCCTTCTTAAATGGAGCCTGAAACAGTTCCATCCGTCGTACTTTTGAGATTTGAGAGATGAACGCAAGTAGCTAAGTATAGATCTATTATTACGATCAAGTCTGCCAGTATAATTGTTCCAACAAGAAAAAGAAAAGAGAATGATAGGCAAAGCCTACTTCTTGCCAGACCTACCCCAGAGCGACTGCCAAAAAACAGGCCAGTTCTTTTGAGCCTCATTCCAACCCAAGAGTGACCCTTCTCTCATAGGATCCCAACTGGAGGATACAATGCCATAACTCACACCCAGTAATGCAGTTCCAAAGAAGAAGAATGAAACTATGAAAGGAACCCATGTTGGCACATCAATCTTCAGTACAACCTTGAGATAGTAAAAGAAAGGGAAGAAGATAAGTCCAATAAACAGAGGAATTCCCACTGAGAATGTCATCCTGCTCATCATCCTGTTGGTCACTACCTCTGGAATTACACCACCATCTTGTTCATCATCTTCTTCTTCCTCCTCATCATCGAACCCTTTCTTTGATTTCCTTTTCTTTTTGGATTTCTTTGGGGGTGGACCAAACCCTCTTGGGCTATTCAAGGTTGCATATAGTGGTGTCATGTGTGAGACCAGATACACTCTATTATACAAGTTTGGAACTGAAACTGGGAATGGCAGAGGTCTATTTGTTAAAGCAAGTGAATATACGGAGGTTGAGGGCTGTTCATGAAGACAGTCGATCTGTATAACAAATGCAGAAACTGACTATTGCACAGTCAAGTAAAACTACCACATATTCAGACACTAAATATATAAACTTCTTGTACTATAAATTATCATCTATCGTATAAGAGATATAAGGAGGGTAAGAAAAGCTCATTCAATATAAGAAAATATACCTACGAATCGCATAATTAATAATTATACAACCGTCTCAGTTGAAGGAGAACAACGAAAAGAAGAAAAGAAATCCACGAAATTCCAAAATCGTGTTTTACCTTGGAAGAAACAGAAGATTGAGTAGAGGGGTTAAACGGGGAAGAATATGAAAATGGTCGCTTCAATGAACCTGGGGTGGCAGCCATTTCACTATTTTCTCAATCTCTGTGCGCTACTGTTGAGTTCAATCTCCGATTGAGAGACGGGGATATGATTGTGTGATGTTGTTGAGTTCAATCATCAATGTCCAATTCGGATAAGGAAATAGGATTCTGTGCGCGCCTGTGTCTCCCCTCTTGTTTCACGCTCCTCACGCGCCAATTAAAACATGTATTAGTAGCTATTACAATGCTTTTTTCTATAAAAAAAAACTTTGTTGTGGTGATTAAAAAATTAATTTATTTTATGAAAATGTTAGAAATTATTGTGACCTTATTAATAATTTTTTAATATATTATAAGTTATTAATTAGTGTATACAATGATTAAAATAATAATTAAATAGTTAATTTTAAAATTTTATTTTAAAAAGAAAATAGAAAGGTTTCAGTTGGGATTGTGTATTGCACGCGCTCCTTGTACTGTAAGCAACTCAAGCACTAGATCACATCTTATCGTTACCGGGTACCATGAAGTTTAAAATTTTTAAGGACTTGTTCGCCAAAAAAGCCCAAACAAAATAAACCCACTCACGCAGGGACCTATTCCTCTGTATCCGATAATGAATAGCTTGGATGAAGGGGAACAGGGCACAGGCTTATTAGGTACAGAAGATCTGAAGGGCTCACGCAGATCCTCTCATGTATGCTCTCGCCCCTCTTTACTCAGCCTCAGCTTCATCTCTGTTCTCTCTACTATCTATCCTTATTGCCACCCATTGCCCTTGCGAGTCGCACCATCGTTCGCTGCCATTAACATAGCCCCACGCTCCACTGTCGAACCGTCTGTCCAACTGCACGCTGCAAGTCTCCACCTCGGTCGGGCTACATGTCACTTTTTCCAATCGCACACCATTCGCTGCAAACTCAAGTTGTCTTCTCCATTCGTCATTGTCATCGCTTGGATATATTGCAGTCTGCAGATTAGAAATCAGGATTTCCAATTTTCATGTAGATCCAAAGTTGACCCAACCCAACTTAACCCCATCTAACCCTATCTTGATTGCAATTTCTCTTTTTTCCGCGTGTTTTAAGCTGCTTGTTTATGCTTTGAATTACAATTGGACTGTGATTTGGCTGTCATGTGTGTTTTGTAAATGGATTATAAAGTATTCCTAAGGCAATTTGAATTTGAAAGTTGAAATTGTTTGTGTAAATTGGTTTAATTTTAATAACATTTAGATATTTTGAATTTATGAAGAAATTAATATTGTGATTTGTGAATCATGTATAGTTCAGGAATGTGTTTGTTATTTTAATAATTATAAAAATGATATCAAAATTAATTCATTAAGTTATTAATATATTAATTAATTTATACAAAACATACAATTTACTAACTATTGTTTGTATATAAAAGTATTTAAAATATGATTAATCATTTAAATATGAGATTTAATATATAACTAAATCATTTAATATATGTAATTAAGTTAAGAAATTAAAATTTTGCATTTTTATATTGTCTATTGTTGTCATGAAATAAAATTACAAATATTGATCTTATCTTATGAGTAGCAAATATAAATTTATCATCTTATCTTATGGGTAGTTAAATATTTAGTAAAAAATAGTATATGAATTTATTCATTTAATTTTGACACATGTCTTCATTTATTTTTACAAAAAAATAGAAGGAAGGTTAAGTACTCTTGATAATTCAACTATTTCAGGAAGATTCAATGATTCGACTTAGGCTCATGTTAGAATGGTTCTCATAATGAAGAATAATACCATTTATTTGTTTTGTAACAAGCATTTCAGAGGTGGAGGAATCACCACATTAAATAAGCATTTAATTGAGACCAAAGGTTATGTGGATCTTTGTAAAAAATTAGTCATGATGTAAAATGACAAATGAAGACTTTACTTGAAGACAGAAAGATAAAAGGCAAAAATTGAACAATGAAATTAGTAGTGGAAGTTCTTTTATTGGTGTTCAGGATGATAGAAAGAATGTTGAAGGTGGTAGTATTCCTACATAATAAGAAGGGAATGTTACACCTGATATTAGGAAAAGAAGAAGATATGTGTCTAATTTTTTGTCACCATAAACAACTCTGGAGCTCAGTCTTTAATTCATAGTACCTTACAATATAGAGAAAGGACTTATAATGTGGATATGACAATGGCTAGACGGTGATATAATTTAGGTATAACATTCAATACTTCTCAATCTTATTATTATCAACCTATGATAGATGTTATTGTCTCCTACAGTCTAAGATACAAAGTTCCATCAACTAATGATTACAGAGGTAAACTTTTGGATAGCTCTGTTATGAAATTAGAAGTTATTTGGATGAAAAAAGAATGACTTAGGTTACTTTTGAGTGTTCAATCATATGGAATAGTTAGACAAATAGAATATATGAGATTATTATTATTTTTTTAGTTTATTCAACAAAGGAAACCATATTTTTGAAGTCTATTGGTGCATCTGGCCTTGTTAGGAATATTGATACTTTATTTGAAATATTTAATGAAGTTGTAAATAAAGTTGGGCCAGAACTTGTTGTTCAATTCATTACCGCCAATGATTCCGCTTCTAAAGCGACCGAAAGAAGATTACAAAGTAAGTATAATTCTTTTTATTCAACTCCTTGTGCTATACATTGCTTTAACTTGATATTGAAAAATATAGCAGATGCTAGGTATTTTTCTATTATTGATGAGATTGTGTAAAAAGCAAAAAAAGTGACCAAGTTCATGTATAATGACACATAGGTCTTGAATTTAATAAGAAAGGATTTCACCAATAGTAGGAATTTGTGTTATCTTGCTATTACAAGATTTTGTCGTCATGTTATTACAAGATTTGCAATAATTTTTTAATCACTTTAGTGTTTTATTATGATGAAGAAAGAGTTAAGAAAAATGTTTACAAGTGATAAGTGAGTTGCATCTCAGATGCTCTAGAATTATACTTGAAGATAATGAATTTTTATCCCATTGTCAATTTTTCATCTGAGTTTGTGAGCCTTTAGTGATGATACTTTGTCTGGATTAGTGATAGAAAGGCAACAATGAGTTATTTTTATGATGCTATGGAGAGGGTGAAGGAAGTAATCAAGGCTAATTTGAAAAATAGATCTTCTTTGTATACATTTTATCTTACAGTCATCAATAACTTAAAAAAATATTAAGTTATTAATATATTAATTAATTTATACAAAACATACAATTTACTAACTATTGTTTGTATATAAAAGTATTTA
>JANSVB020000098.1:1276666-1287471 GCA_025504935.2 Erythroxylum haughtii
AAAAGAGTATTATGCCCTCTTTGATAGGTATTCCAATAACCTCAAATTCCTAAATCTTATTTGATAGGGTTTTTCCTTGAAGGACTGAGGCCTGAGACAGAACTTCCTGTGGAATTATTGAATCCAAAATCAATCCAGCAAGCTTATGTTCTTGCTAAGAAAAGTAAGCTACAGCTGCTATATGTTGTTCTTCTCCAAACCAAAATCATCTAAACAACTCATACATCACCTTCCACAGCTAGTACTCCTTTTATTCCCACTGCCACTCACTTAGCAAGTATCCCTACCAAAACTAATGTCCTACACACAAACCCATATAAAAGCAACATAGACAGCAAAGTAGCAGAGAATTTGAGGATAAAAGGGCAAAGGGAATTTGCCTCTGGTGTGATGAGAAGTTCTTCCCTGGCCACAGATGTTTAAAAAGAGAAGTAAAATTTGTTTGTTGTAGATGACAAGGGAAAAGAACGTCAGGAGGAGAATGGGGAGAGCTCCATGGTTCAACAGGAACCTACATCCACAGACCAACCAAAGATTTCTTTACAGGGTATGACATGAGTCGCAACTGTTGATTTTTAGGCATATGAGAGTTATAGGCTTGCATAGAGGAAAACCCATTCACATCCTCGTAGACAATGGAAATATCCACAAATTTGTGGACTTACCATTAATGCAGAAAGGCAACTATAAGCTGCAGGATGTCCAAGATATTAGGATGACAGTGGGAGGTGGCTCTCATCTATCATGTTCTAAATTGTGCAATCAAGTGGAATTTCCAAGGAATTGAGTTTGCTACAGATGTTCTAGTATTACCTAGGGGGTGTCGTATGGTTTTAGGGGTGAAGTGGTTGTCTATCTGAGATGAGGTGCTTTGCAGTTTTGATAGAAAAACCATGTTATCTTCAAATGGACAGTGTTATTGACTGGAGGTTTTATAGGAAATTCAAAGCTGATCACCAGCAAGAAGTTTGAGAAGTTGCTTACCAAACCCTAGGTTACAAGCCAAGTTTGTATCCTGCAACTACATTATCCAATGGAGCTGATGCAAGTAATTATTGGTAATCTAATTTGGGATTTTAGGGATCCGGTTTAGTAAAGAAAGAAGAGAATAGAGAGAAGAAGAAACTGAACAAGAGAGAAGTATGATTATTGAGAGAGAAACAATTACAGTTGTTTTGTTCCCCTCTTCCTTCCAACCAACAGCTATATCAACGATGAACACAACCATACTATTCATCCAATCACATCTGTACACTTGGCACTATCCTATACATTCGTTTAGCTACTAACAACTACTCCCTATACTACATTGTCTCCTTTTTTTGTTTCTGCCACGTCCTTTCTATCATCTTCTTCATGCATCATTTCCACCTCTATCAATTCCTTCCTGCTCGAGAACCTTGTCCACAAGGTTGAAGTCAGGAAAACGTTGCTGGATATCATACAAAAATTCCTAGGAGACATCCGGATCGCGACATGATGACCATTGGACCAAAATCTGAACAGCTGGTCAATTATTTCTCGACCAAAAGACGGTCTAAAACAGCCACCAGTATACGAATTCCAGAAAACAAAGAAGGTAAGTGCGGTGAGACAGGTACCGTATCAGAAACCCAGCGCTTCAACTGAGATACATGAAAAGTAGGATGAAGCTGACAATCAGCTGGCAGGTCCAACGTATAGGCAACAGGACCCCACCTTTGCCAGAATTTGAAACGGTCCATAAAACAGAGGAGAGAGCTTCTGGGAGCTCCGATGTTGAACACTATGTTGATGATAGGGCCAAAGTTTCAAATAGACCCAATCATCTACTTCAAAGATACATTCCATGCGATGTTGAGCTTGATGCAAATGAAACCGAAGCACATTCACCATAGCCTCCCGGTCCAACATTAGCTGATCCACTGCCAAAACCGATGAATCAACCGCCATGTACGAATTATATACAGGAGGAGGAAAACCGTAAACAACCTGGAAAGGTGTCATATTAATGGACGAATGGAAGATGGTATTATACCACCATTCCACCAGCGACATCCACCTACTCCAATTAGCCGGACAGTCCGACGTCATGCACCGTAAGTACGTCTCCAATGTTCGATTCAAGACCTCTGTATGGCCATTAGTTTGAGGATGATAGGCCATGGAGAAATGCAACTTCACACCTTGAAGAGCAAATATTTCTCTCCAAAAATGACTGGTAAAAACAGCGTCACGATCATTGATGATCGTATGAGGCATTCCATGTAGTTTACACATTGTATCCATGAAGACCTTGGCAACCTTCTTCGAAGTATAAGGATGACATAGAGGTAAAAAGTGAGCATATTTGCTCAGTCTGTCGACTATCGCAAGAATCACCGAGAACCAATCCGACAACGAAAGACCCTCAATGAAATCCATGTTAATATCCATCCACAACTGCTGCGGGATAGGTAAAGGTTGGAGTAACCCTGGTGAAGCCACCGGCTCATATTTATTTTTCTCACACACCTCACACTTACGAACAAACTTGCAAACATCCCCCTATAACCTGCGCCAAAAAAAAAGCTGACCCTTTTATAAGTTCCCAACCACCCAGAATGACCCCTATAAGCAGAGGAATGTGAACATTCAATAATTTTCTGACGCAGACTAGGTGAATTTCCCACCACCAACTGTCCTTTCCAACATAAAAGATTATCGTTCTAGGAATAAATCGAACCTTTATATTCACCATGCTGAATCTGTTGCAACAATTGCCGAAGAACAGGATTTTGATTCCAACTGTCTTTGATTTTAGATAGCAACTTAGTCTGTACATGAGAGATAGACAGTGTAAAGAGCTTCGAACTACTAACGCGTGACAAAAAATCAGCTGGAAAATTGGCGGCACCTTTCTTATATTTAATTGAAAAATCAAATCCCAAAAGCTTCGGTAACCAAGTTTGCTGGAAAGGAGTAGTAATCCGCTGATCCAACAGATACTTCAGGCTGTGATGATCCATCTGAATCAAGAAATGTTGCCCCATAAGATAGTGAGACCACTGTTTCACTAACATGACAATCACCAAGAATTCTTTTTCGTAAACAGAAAGATGCTTGTAACGAGTAGATAGTGATTTACTAACAAAAGCAATTGGGTGATTCTCCTGCCTCAACACCGCGCCAATACCGTCCCCACTAGCATCTGCCTAAACGACAAAATTCTTCTGAAAATCTGGTAAGGCCAGCACCGGTGCAGTAGTCATAGCATTCTTCAATGCCAGAAAAGCGAGAGTTGCCTCCTCTGTCCAAACAAACGCGTCTTTCTTCAAGAGATTGGTCAAGGTTTATTTTGTTGGCCATATCCATGAACGAACTATCGGTAATAACCACACAAACCCCGAAAACCTCTAAGCTGTCGAACGGTTGTCCACTGTGGCCACTTCAACAATGTACTCACTGTCTAAGGGTTGGTTTAAACTCCCTGGCCACTAATAATGTGACCCAAGTATTCCACCCGATCCACTCCAAACGAACACTTAGATAGTTTAACAAACAGTTGTTGATCAGCCAGAATTGCTAACACCAAAAGTAAGTGTCCAAGATGCAACTCAAATGAAGAGTTGTATATCAAAATATCATCAAAAAAGACTAAGACAAACCGTCGTAAGATTGATTTAAAAAGATTTTAAAACCTGGTTCATCGGGCTCTGGAAAGTTATCGGAGCATTCGTTAATCCAAACGACATTACGAGAAATTCGTAATGCCCATTATGAGTCCGAAAGGCTGTTTTGTAAATATCATTCGCTTGCACCCTTATTTGATGATAGCCGGCTCTTAAATCTAGCTTGGAGAAGCAACACGCCCCATGTAATTCATCAAATAACTCATCAACTAATGGTATAGGCAATTTATTCTTAATTGTGCATTGACTGAGAGAACGGTAATCAACGCAAAATGTCCATGATCCATCTTTTTTCTTGATCAAGATGACTGGAGCAGAGAAAGAACTAACACTTTCCTGAATTATTCCTTGTTTTAACATATCAGACACCAAATCTTCCACCACATTCTTCTTAACTCCCACATACCTATAAGGTCGAAGGTTCACAGCTTCGGTTCCCTCCTTTAACGGGATTCGGTCATCATGAAACCGAGAAGGAGATAAACCTTTAGGCTCCTCAAACACTGTCTCAAATTGTTTGAGTAACTCCTGCAATTGTTCATGAAAAATTGATGGAGCCTCTTCAACATATGCTTCCACCTTCGACGACCTCAACTCTCCTAGAAAACCATCATACTTCGGCTTGACAATCTGAGGAATGATCATAAAACAATAGACTACATCTTGGATGCTCATTTTTGCCAAATTTTTGTCTGGTATTGGTAGAACCTTTTGTCTGACACTGTAGAGCTCTATTCTTTTCCACCCCAACAGAATTTCATCATCCCTTTTTGATAGTTAAAGACAATGTCATCTAACCGAGATAACCATTGTACACCTAAAACCATATCCGTTCCCCAAATGTCAATAACTAAAGCATCAGTTGAAAACTCTCTACCACGTATTTGCCACTGTAAATTCTAACAAATGTGATTGCATCGCAACTTCAATCCCCTTCCTACTACAATCGGCAGCTCAGGTACCTCCTCCAATTTCCATCCTAAACGATGTATAACTTTGGTACCGACAAAATTATGAGCACTCCCACCGTCAACCAAAATATGTATAACCGAACCATTCAAGATACCTTTCACCTTGATTTGTTGGAATTTAGCTATAAATGCGCCAACCATAGTTGTAAGGAAATGTTCGGCAACTCTACTTCTTTTGTTGGTGACTCCTCAACCTCATCCAAGTCATCCTCCACCACATACATATGCAACAATCATTTTTTGCATCGACGATCCTGAACATATTTCTCATCACACCAGAAGCATAAGCCTTTAGCCCGACGCTCATCCAAATATTTGCCTGATGTCGTTTTTGTTCGCTTGACGTCCCTATCCGTCTTTTGGGTGCCTTTTATCAGCGTCGGTAGTAAGCCTTCCGGTTTTTGTACATGAGTATAATTTCCACCGTACGATGACCCTTGTGTATGAACTGATCCCCCTGCTCCGCAATGCCGCACCACCATCTCATGTTTTCTGGCCAAATCATAAGCCTGCTGAAGGGAGTGAGGATTCCACAATTTGACTAAATATTCTATTTCCACCTTTAGTCCTTTCAAAAACATACTAAGTAAGGCCCTAGCATCACCAATTTTTGTGACAGCATATCAAATTCCGCGCAATATTCCTTCACTGAGCCTCTCTGTTTCAATTCCTTCAGTTCTCCTATCAGGTCTTCAAAAGCTGAGTCTCCAAACCGTTCTTGCGAGTCATTCGATTTCTCATATACAATTCATGCCATGCAAGTGCCTCCCCTTCCAAATACATGGTGGCTAATCCCACCTTTAAATCGGCTAGTGTATGATCAAGTGAAAAAAATTATTCACACTTGAACACCCACACCCTTAAATGCTCTCCTTTAAACACCGGAAACTCAATTTTACTACTTGTAGGAATGGTATATCGGCCTCCATAACAACCGTCACTACCTCCATTATCTAGTACCCTTGGATTCCCTCGCATTCCATGCTCACTGCTTTCAGCTTGGGATAGCTGGGTAATCCATTCTTTCAACTCCTGCATACTTCTTTCATGTCTGGTTTCCAACTAATGCATCTGGTTACGCAATCCTTCCTTCATGCACCTCCATTCTTGACCCCTCGTGCCTTCTGCCATTTCACAACGATAGCTTTGGCTAGAAAGAGCTCTGATACCACTTTGATGCAAGTAATTATTGGTAATCTAATTTGGGATTTTAGGAATTCGGTTTAGTAAAGAAAGAACATAATAGAGAGAAGAAGAAACTAAACAAGAGAGAGAAGTCTGATTATTGAGAGAGGAACAATTACAGTTGATTCGTTTCCCTCTTCCTTCCAACCAACAGCTATATCAACGGTGAACACAACCATTACTATTCATCCAAACACATTTGTACACTTGGTGCTATCCTATACATTCATTTAGCTACTAACAACTACTCCCCATACTACGTCGTCTTCTTTTTTTATTTCTGCTACGTCTTTCTATCATCTTCTTCATGCATGCATCATTTCCACCTCTATCAGGAGCATCATTTCCAAGAACTAGCAATAGACACTTCTCAGCTTCAGGAAGTGCAATCTGAATTGAGTGGATTACTAGCTGTATTTAGTGATCTTTTTGTAGAATCCACTCAATTACCTCCTCACAGAAGTTAGGACCATCAAATACTGCTTAATGAGGGTACTGAAGTTGTTAACATTTGACTTGATAAATATGCCAGAGCTCAAAAAGATCTATAGAGGGACGAGTCCAAGAATTGCTTAAACAAGGAGTAATGCAACAGAACAGTAGTCCTTTCTCTTCTCCTTTAGTTGGTAAAGAAGAAAGACAGTACTTAGGGGCTTTATAAAGATTACAAACAGCTCAATCAATGCACCATTAACAATTGGATTTACAATCCAGATACCATCAAATCAGAATGTTCTGCCCTGATATTCCAAAAATAACATTCAGAATGCATGAAGGGCATTATGAGTTCTAAGTAATGCCCTTTGATCTTGCTAATGCTTCCTTTACTTTCCAAACCCTAATGAATGATATATATCGGCAATATTTGAGAATTATTTTGATTTTCTTTGATGACATCCTTGTATATAGTCGTTATTTTGCAGATCATCTTAAACATCAGGGTGGCTTTGGAGTTCTTCAGCAGCATAAGTTTAAGGTCAAAACTAGTAAATGCAGCTTTGGAACTAACAAGAGTGATACTTGAGCCATTTGATAACTATCCAGGGAGCTGCCACAAATCCAAGAAAAAGTAGAAACTGTTCAGAAGTGGCCTACAACTAAGAACATCAAGACGCTGAGAGGATTCTTAGGCCTTTTAAGTATATAAGAGGTGTGTAAACCTCTTACTGAACTATTGAACAAGGATGCTTTTTGCTGGAATAAGAGAGCCGAAACGGCTTTCTAAGATCTCAAAGTAGCTTTGACTTAGGCTCCTGTCTTAGCCCTTCCTGATCGTGAGTTGTCTTAAAGCAGGACAATCACCCTCTTGCTTATGTGAGCAAATCCTTATCATCCAAGCACTAAGCACCAAGCAATGAATACTTATGAGAAGGAATTTCTGGCAGTACTCATGGCAATGAAGTATTGGCATCATTTTTTAAATGGGACACCATCTGTTATCAGGACAGACAACAAAAGCCTCAAATACTTGCTTGAACAAAGGATTAGCACCCCATCTCAACAGGCTTGGTTACCTAAGCTATTAGGATATGACTTTGAGATAGCTTATAAGAAAGGAAAAATAGCAACTGATTCTCTTTCAAGGGTGCCTAGCTTGGAGTCATTCACAATGGTACTCTCACAAGTGCAGTTGGGAGGACTTTCTCATCAATAATCTTATATCTCAACTATTTCAAAGAGTTCTACAATCAAATACTTAGCAGTGGCGGCAGGGCATCCTAAAATGGAAGAGCAGAGCGGTAGTGGAATTTTATCACGAGCTTAGAGCTAAGTTGGTGACCATCATGCATGAGAAGCCTAGTGGCAGGCGCTCTGGAGTGTTGGCCTCACTCATGCATGAGAAGCCTAGTGGCAAGCGCTCTGGAGTGTTGGCCTCACTCAAAAGGATGTGAATCATGTGAGGCAATGCGAAACTTGTCAATGTAACAAATATGAGACTTCCGTCTCCTTCAACCTCTTCCAATTCCAAGGCAATGGTAGACACAATACGGGCTTCATAGATGGCTTGCCAAATCAAATGGCCAATCTTTAATGTCCATGGTGATTGGTAGGTTCAATAAATATGCTATATTTGTGGCCTTCAAACACCCATACACAACAAAGTGGCTCCTCAAGCTTTTCTCACTCATGTCTTAAAGTTACAGGGCATGCTAAAATCAATCATCAACGCTTGTGATCCTATTTTCCTAAGTGCATTCTAGCAAGGATTCTATAAGTTGCAAGATGTAGGACTCCAAATATCTTCTGCATAACATCCCCAAACAAGTCATCAAAAGGATCTAGACAGGACTATTGAGACTTCATGTGCATGATAGCAGGCTACACTACAAAATGAAATTAAAGGCTTCCTTTGGCTAAATGCTGGTACAATACCAAATATCACATAGCTTGCAACATGTCTCACTTTAAGGTACTCTGACGTTATCCTCCCCCAATACATGCACCTTAATTTGCCAAAGATTCAAAAATACAGACAGTAGATAGGGATAGCAATAAGCCGGGCTAGGCTCGGGCAGGTTCATGGCAAGGGTGGCTAGGCCAGCCCTGCTGGTCTATACTTTTGTTTAAAAAAATTGAAAAGAGTACATTTTTTACCTTCCCTTCTGGCCAAGCAGTCTTGGCTTGTGACTCGGCCCGTAGCCCAGCCAACCAGGACCAAAGTCGAGTTGGGCCGAGTCAGGCTAGCATCCCTAACAGTAGATATGCAATTCCACTTGCAAAGAGCTCAAAAGAAAATGCAAGTGCAGGCTAACAAGGGTGATCGAGAATATCAAACTGGAGAACTTGTCTTTGTTAAATTGTGCAGCTTGGGATTGAGCTTTCCTTGGTAGAAACTCTCTTAGTTGCAAAGTCTCAGTAGCAAGGAGGACTAATTAGAAGATGTCACCACTATTCTATGATCCTTTTAAAGTGGTCGACAGAATTGACAAGGTGGCCTACAGGTTAGAATTTCTACAGGGAGCTCTCATCCAAGATGTCTTCCATGTTTCTCAGTTGAAGAAGCATGTTCCTTCAACGATGGCCTCTTCTCCAATGCTTCTGTTGAATTGCACTTTGAGGAAAGGATTCCAATTGCTATATTAGAAAGGAGGTTAGTAAGACCTGCTACTCAAGTTCTGGTTCAATGGACTGGAGCTTCTTCAAAAGAAGCCACTTGGAAGCTTCTCTATGAACTGCAATAGTGATACCAATCTCTTAACAACAGGATATTGTTACTTCTTCATTCAAGTTGAATCATTGACTTTGTATTCAGTCAACTTTAGTAATGCTACGTTGTTTGGGCATTTGGAATAACGAATTGGTGTAAAGGCAATAGCCTAGTAGTTAAAGGAATCTTTTATCATTAATTGTTGTAACGATTATTTATGTTGGGGAAATAACAAGCTGAACAAAGCAGCAATAAAATTCTCTCTTTCAGTATCTTCTGGTTTCTTCTTATCTTTTCTTCTCTAATCTTTCAAGTTTTAAATTTATTCGTTTTACCCCTAACAGTTTTGCACTTCACCTAACTTGTCTTCAAGCAAATAGTATTCATTTCATTGGAATGCAAAATGAATTCATCACATGGTAGAAACGACCAAGTACACTTACACTATGAAGAGGGTTATGGAGTAAACTAAGTAAACTACAAGTGCCAGTATATGACCAAACAAATTGTCATGTCAAGAAAATTTATCTCAATGCTCAGGTTATGCTATCTAACAATTTATTCATTGTAGAAGAAGGTCTTTCTATCAACAAAGAGATTTCAACAAGAGCAAGTATCCTAATTATCAATAAACAAGGTATCACGGGTAGAACTAAAAGTGCAAGGGATACCTTTTGTAATAATTCAATAGCAATTTTATGGTGGAAAATATATCCACAGTCAACAGAGAACACGTTATTAAACTTCCTAGTCAAGTAACTGTCTTTCCAACTCACCTTCTTCTCAAGAAGTTTATCAAGTTCTTCCTTAAGCTTTAAATAGCACTCTGCCAAGCTAGGATCCATGAAGAAATCAATGTATCCTCCCAGCATCTTCAAATGCCCAGCCTAGAAAAACATGGACCACTGGCTTAGAAAACCAATATTGTACATGTAGAAGGAAAATATCTCAACATAAAATAAATTACCTGTAACCCACAACTAATAGCACCACCGAGAAGGATCAGTATGGAATCAGATACACCAGTGGAGTCACGTATAAACACGGTATTAACCTTTACTTTTTCACCAAAGACTAGCCATGGATAAGGAATTGTCTGATAGCGTGCATTCACAGAATTCTGGTGCAGAAGTATAACATAAAGGTTTATACAAAACATTCACGAAGTATCATATTAAAGCCAGCAGCATGAATAAAAGTGCTGTACCAAGTTTATGTCATTATAACTTAATCATGATTCATGTAATTGTTCTATACAACTTAACATAAAACTATCAGTAGCAAGACAAAGAAATACTAAATCTGCTAAAGTTGGCTTCAATATCTCAGTTGAAGGTATAAATATACGAAACTGGAAAAAAGCACAACATAGCTAACAGTACTCAATCAATCAGAAAAATCTGAACACTCTCTGATCGAGAAATAAACAAGTTAACCCAGAGAAGCATTACTCAAACCCAAGAATTTATGGAAAGGAACATAAAATCAAGATAGAAATCAAAGGTAACAAGACAATATAAATCCCTTAACCTTGTATTAGCAGAAAATACCAAAGAATCCTTCCTATCCAAGCTGCCAAACATTCAGTAAGAAAGATACTAGTAGGATTTTAGTCCAAAAATTCAAAATTTCCATGAGTATCAATGTTGATGACCACATCAATTTCCATACCATCCATTATGAGTGTGATATGTAATGATAGTTCTAAACCTAAAACAAATGCAAACATAAACCAATAGTAATACCAGAATTGAATTTCTGCAGCCTTTAGAAAAAATATTTTCAAAGATGAATGATATCTATGATGTTAAATTTATGTCAGTATATTGGTGGATATATTGTGAAACGCAA